>JAJOOR010002096.1:0-67531 GCA_036250505.1 Solanum acaule | reverse complement strand
ACATCAATTCTCATACTATAGTCTAGAAGTTAGGTCAACTTACCAATTCTCCAAGCCATGATCACCATGGATCAATCCTCAACAATTCATAATCAATTGACATAGGTAGCAATAGGAATCAACAATGTAATTCAATATCATAAACATAATCTAAATACAATTCTATAACAAAGGGATCAACCCATAACTTTGCCCATAAGGCCATAATTCTCAACTCATCAATATACCAACAATTCAACATGAATTAGTATAGATAATCATAGGAAACATCAATACAATCTAATCTAAACATAATTTCACCAATAGATATCATATTCACAAAGACCCACATCATAGGCCAATTTTGAGAATTTGGAGATCATGGGTTCTTCAAGAATTCCTAAAAAAATTGTCTTAAGAACATTAATTCCACATTAATTCATCAATAGAATGATTTAGAAAATCATTTGACAAGGAACCCATGTTTAGATTGAATATTGGGAATTTTGGTCTTTGAATCACTTTTGAAAATCTTTGATAGAACTCCTTGAATGAGAGGTTATTCAAGAATCAAGAGTTACCATACCTTAATTATTGAAGACCCGTGAAATTGAAGAAGAAATTAGTTGAAAACCCATCTTCTAGCTTGAGCTTCATCAAGGTCTTCAATGGAGTTTTTGAGAGTATCTATTTTGAGAGGGAAGAGTCAATTTGAAGAATGCGGTCTAATTCTAGGTTTTGGGGTTTTCACCAACTTAAAAATACCCTAAAATAGGTATAATAATCGTTTATAATAATTCCCCAAAGTACCCAAACTACCATCCACTTAGTTGGACCTTTTAAACAAGTCAAACTTGAGTTTTCTTTTCGTAGATTTCATCGGGAAATAAGTTCGCGACGTGGAGGTGTTCCCGCAAGTTTCTAGAAATTAAAATACGAGACAGTAGAGTCCACGACGTGTCCGCGATGCGGACCAAACTTTTTGGCCATAGGTGGAGTAGGTCCGCGATGCAGAGCCACTCCCTCCATGCACAACTTCAAGCTGCCTTGGCAGCTTGCTAGGCCAAGGTTGGGGTCCTCCTCGGGGTCCCTTATGGTGGCCCCCAGGGCGTTGTATCCGAACGTTTTGACCCTAAAAACATTTATTAAGACACTAGGGTCACCTCCACTGATTTTAGACTCCAAACAACACATAAAAACATGAACAACATACTAGAACACACCAACATGTAAAAGACTAGTTTCTGAACGTCTTGGTCGTCCCTTGACATTTGACTTCCAAACTCTTTAAAATCGACTAAGAAGGCTATTCTTCATTATTTTAACAAGTTATTAATGCATAAAACCCATGTGAGGCTCTACTTTATCCTACTTCATTTTGAGGGGTGTTACAGTTACGCTCACTTCAGTAGAGCTCTGTTGGGCAGGGCCTTAACCACGACCCAGTTGACGGGTTGTGGTCCTATTGACGGTCCATCAGTCCCATCGTGAAGGCCACTTTATTAGTTTTAAGTCAGGGTCATTTTGGTCTTTTCCCCAATGCATTGAGCACTTAAACTACATTGTTTGATGCCTAAACTATGTCGTTTTACTCGGTCTAAGCCTAATAATCTAGTTGGAACCTACCCAAAACCCTCATTCTCCTAAAATCACACAACTTAGAGCGGAAAAAAAAAGAGGCGATCAGTTCTCTCAAGAACAAGAACAAGTGTTCTTCGAAGCTAAGCCCCAAAATCTAAAGAATTTCTCCGTAGATTTCGTCACCAGTTATGTGAGATTTCACTAGTAGGTTCCTTTCACCCATTAGGTCCTAAAATTTAGTTAGTTCTTTAGATTCTTATACACTGTTCAGACCTAGGGTTTCTAGATTTTCAAGATTTATTGTGATTATGTATCCTTTGATCTAAATAACTTGTTTCTTGATAAATTAGTATGATTCCATGCATAGCACTCAGAACCCTAGCTTGTGTAAATCTATCCTAGTTCATGAATTATACTTGCTAGGCCAACTAGACAGAAATTAATGCTTCAGATTTCGAATGATATATTCTCAGTATATAAATGTTACATTCTCAGTTAGCATGTTAGTTTGAGCTATTCAGTATTTAGTGAATTTTAGCTTCATGAATATTCACTTGGGAGTAGACTTAGCACCGAGTTAGACTAGGGTTCAGTGTACCCTCAAAGTCCAAGAACTACGTGCCTGCGTAGGTTTATAAGTCCCCTTTATTGGGCATCAAATTCAGTGATCATGCCACAATCATGCCTTTGTACCTCTAGCAAGGTATATTGGGTCCTCTCAATGTGGTTTATATATCGGACTCCACGTTTAGCTCACGTAGTTTATGTCGGTTAATAGTATCTCCCATACTTATTGCATTGACCAGGTTTTTAGCATTTACTTCAGCAAACAGTTCAGCATGCTATCTTCATGATTAGTACGAGGTCATTGCATCCAGTTTATTTTTTAGTTATACTTAGTACATATCTATATCCTTGTTCATATTATATCATTGCTCAGCTATGCATTGTTCAACTTATATACTTTGTTCAGCTTAGCATATCTATATCCTACATGCTCAGTACATTCCAAGTACAACGCATACTTTGTGCTACATCGTTTCATGATGTAGGTTCAGGCACTCAGCATCTAGATCACATTTAGTTCGATCTTCAGTTTGTCTTCAGCAGCTTCAGTGGTGATTCCTCATACTTCGAGGACAATAAACATGATTTATCTTTTAGTCTTTATTTTTAGCTTTAGTCTTGCTAGAGTTAGTTGGGGGCATGTCCCAACAACTCAATTCAATTAGAGGCTTTCCAGACATAGTAGTAGTTCAGATCAAGTTTTTAAGTGTTGTTTCAGTCATCACTAAACTCTTAATATCTCTTATATATTCATACTAGTTGGGGTTTCCCCATTTCAGATATCCACTATTTTTAGCTTCCACATAATACATGATTTACTTAGTTATTTTTCAGTATGCTTGTCATATGCCAGAATTAGGGTTAGCTTGGGGGCACTCGTGATCCTAGGTCACGTGTTACGTCTAGGGGGTAGCCTCGGGGCATGACAAAAAATATGGTGTATATTGGCATTAGGTTTAAGGATTTCCTCAAAGTTGTAGTTACTCAAATTGTAACTTAACGATGAATTTCTATTTATTTATTTATTTTAATTTCTTATGATCTAAGTTTTTGACATATTGGTATATATAATTAAGTATTGGGTATATTGTATTATATGAATACCATTAGATTTATGATATTTGAAAAATTGAAACTTAACCCTAGGCTTGAAATTTGGAAAATATGAGAGTTGACATATTAATTGGCATCAAGATTAGGAACTTGATTATAGATTTGGATGAATTTTTGGTTCAAGGCTAAACATATACTAATATGGGTGTGGTTAGTTTCGTAATCTTATTGTGGTTATCTATTTGAATAGATTGCATTGATTTGGAAGTTCAACACAAGGGGAAACCTCAAGTCCCGGAGTGATTGTTTGATTATTTGAGGCAAGTGGACTTCTTGACCTTTGTTAAGTGTATAGAATCATGTATTTCCTTGTTGTATGTACTCGGGAGTAATGGGACTTGGTGATGTGTTGACTTGTTCATATTGAATTATCTTAATAATAAAAAGGGGTTAAAAAAGGCAACTTGAATTATATATTGATGTGTGATGAGTTGAGAATGAATTGAAATGTTTATTGATTCATTGTTGATGTTATATCATGATTGTGTTGTTGTGGATTATGCATTGATATGAGAATGGTCATATATATATATATATATCACTCTCACTCTCTATCTATCTATCTCTATCTCCCTCTCTTAAAGTAGAAGATTACAAAGGTTACTTCACTATTGTTTACCCTAAACAAAGTAAAGTTAAATTTATAAGTGAAAAATCAACCGAATAGAGAAATAAGCAAATAAATAAAATCTAATATAAGAGGAAAGCTAAAACAATTTAATTGTTGAAATAGATAATATTATGTAAGTATAAGTTCATAAAGAGATTTTTGATGTTTTGTGAGGTGATGCTTCTACAGTTTTTATGGAGATGACTTCTCAGGATTGTCAAATATTAAACCCTCATTAACTCATGATAAATAATTAATTGAATGATATTTAAGAGTAAAGGAGTAACTTTGCGCTTCACTCATTGGTCGGCTTCATAATGTCTAATTATTGTTGCAGATTTTTCCTCTGGGTGTTCCAAGCTTTGATCCATTATGATTTTTATAGGGTGAATCATGCTATAGATCTTTGTAGTAATGTTGTTGCCTTGGTCATCTTCCACGCATCACTGCAAGATTCATACAAACTCCTCATCTAGCTTTATCTTGAGTGATATATATTACTCTCCACGTGTCATAATTTGATATGGTTATATGTCTTGAATACTCCCTCTATTCGGATTTACTTATCAAATTTTGACTTGACACACCTATTAAGAGAACAATAATTAGTTCCTTGTATTGCATTAAAAAAGAGAGTATCGTGATTTTACCATTTTAACCCTATTAATTAATAGGATCCCATACATATTTACGCACTACTTTTTTCAAAGACATTAACCCAATGTAAATAAATTGAGGGTATAATAGGAAGAAAAATAATTGCACTTTCTTAATTTGTAAAAAATGACAAGTAAAAAGAGAAATCAAATTTGTCACGACCCAAGGTACACCCTAAACGTGAAAAGGTGTATAAGACCCCGAGAGGCCCTACACAAGTCACTTAGCATATGTAATACGAGATAATAGAAATAAAGATTTTTCAAGAGATAGTCTTATAACATAAAGAGTTAACAAAGTGAAAGTCTAACATAGTCTCAACTAGCCATAAATTATACCAAAGAAGTGATTGTGACGTAACCCATACATCACATACAAAGTCTGAAAACGGCAATAAGAAAAAACATGTAAGAGTGACATCGTCCTTGGAGTATGAGGACTCACCAAGTCTTCAAGTCTCTAATACAATCAACTAGCCAAGAACAGAGGGAGAAGAGTCGTCAAGCCCGAAATTAGTGAAACAATGTAGGCACAAGTATGCATTAGTACATGGAATGTACTAAGTATGAGGGGAATGCAATAAAATATGAGACGTGATCATAAAGGGACATAATCGAAAACATTCAATGCATGACCAACTTAAAGCAAAGTAAAATCATTTAAGAAGATTCATAAATCATTAACATGGGCAATGCATCTTTAAATCATAAAGGAAGCTTCATAAGACATTAGTAATTAACTTAGCTCATTTTGTGGGAAGTTTGCCATTACCAACACTGTAACGACCTTCTCCCGTCGTTATAGAAAAGCCAACGAGGAAAAATTTTGGGCCGGAAAACTTTTTGATAGTAACTTGAGAATTCCTTGCCTAGTTCAGATTTGGATGAAATCGAAGTCAGTGAGGTATAGGGAAATATGGTAATGAATGAGATATCTAATTATGATTTTGATCACATGAGTAGATAGCCAAGACATTAAGAAACTCGTACGACTTTACGGAATCGAATTCAGACGAGTAGAACTCCCGAAAGTGACCTTAGCGTGAACGGGTAGTTTCTGAGTGTCATGGGTTGAAGGTGTGTTGTGAAATGGGGGTTTGAAACTCTAATTTTGACTCTCTGTTTCCGTGCAAGCCTCCAGGGTGGGAATTAACCCACCAAGGGCGAGGTCGATGTGGAGGGATGAGGGCCGCCATAGCGGACCAGTCGCGGCTTAAGTCAAAAATAAACCCCAAAAATGTCTTTATTTTGCAGACTTCATTCTTAAGATATAGGAGACGACCCCAGGTGATTTCTTAGCAGTTTTCCTCTACTTTCAGTGCAAAAGGTAAGGATTTTACTCCCCTAATCCATTTTTTGATCCGTAGAACTTAGATTCTTGGGTATTTATCGTTAGGGGAGGGTTTTGTCCTGAAGTTGATGGTGGTAAAAACCCTAGCTACATCTTAGGATCATGAGTTGGGTCTTGTGTTATTGGATTTGCTATAATCCGGGTAAATTAGATCTTTGATTGTTGATCCTTATGTTGTATTATTGTTTGTAGACCTAGGACAAGTGGAAAGAATCTGGAAAGGGAAGAATCAATTTTCTTAGGAGGATTCAAGCTTGGTTTTGAGGTAGGTGATGATTTGATTTCTTGTTTGTGTGATGTATGATAGTTATTATTTCATTGTGATGTATGTATGTATGTGAATGTTGCACTATTGATCACACCTAATGCAAATGAGTATGAATGAATGTTTGTAAGCCATGAATCAACACTTGATTGTATGATTTTGAGAATGTAGATTGTTATTGTGATGGTGGCATGTTGAATGGAGCGGGTGTCACATTCCGACACACAAATTGGGATCTGATGTCACGTACCGACATACATATTGGAACAGGTGTGACGTTCTGATACACTAACTTGGATCGGGTGTCACGATCCTGCATAATAATAGTTTGGGTATGGGTTCCATGAAAGAACCATTGACTTGTCATATATGCGTATTATTGAAAATCTGAAATGGTACATTTCTCCTTAAATGATCACTGATATTTTATATGTTCGGTATATGCGTGTTTACTATATTGTGACTGTTTTTATATATTTCACTTACTGGAATAGCCGCGTGATCCTACTAGTACAATGTGGTTGTGTACTGATATTGTACTTGCTCTTTCTTTTGTTGGGTACAGGGCATCTTCAAGCGGCTACTGACAGACCTCGTTTAGGAGATTAGTGATCAAATCGAATTCAAGGGTGATCCAGTTCTTCCAAGCTGCCATGAGTTCTCCTTTTTGCTCAGTCCATTTTATTCGAACTTAGATTAGTACTTTAGATATTCAGTTTTTTTAGCTTTTGGTGTTGTACCCCTTGTTCTTTAGACTTATACTAGAGTTTTGGTACACTGACTTTCAGTTCTAGGGAATATTTCCGCAATGTTTGGTAGTCTTGTTAAACTTCTAGAGTTTATGGGAACTCCTTATTTTGTTTCTGCATTTAAACCTGCTTCTGTATCTTTAAATACATAGTTTTTGGTGAAGTTGTTTAGTTTGGGTTGTAGTAATGGTTCTCCCACCGGAGGGTTATTGTGGGTGCTAATCACGACGGTCTGGAGTGTGACAAAGTTGGTATCAGAGCCCTAGGTTTATTGATCTCAGTGTACCAAAACAAGTCTAGTAGAGTCTTGTGGAACGGTATGGAAACGTCTGTACTTTTCTTTGAGAGGCTATAGGATTTTAGGAAATCTCTTTGTTTCTCTTGTCTCCTTTCGTGCTATAACTTGGTTCTAATTAGTACCTGGTGACTTCAACGGTGTCAAGCCCGTAGCTCCCGTCAATGAGCCCGCTGAGGAGTCCGCAGCAAGAGGTCGCGGTCTAGGCAAGGGTAGAGGAAGAGCAACGGGTAGAGGCTGAGGAAGGGTAGCACCTACTAGGGATAGAGCATCAGTTGAGAATACTCCCAAAAATGAGAATCCTCATGCGCATCATGAATATATAGAGGAGAATGTTGAAGTTGAGAATGATAAGGATGTTGGACAAGAGGAAAAGGTAAAAGCTGAGACTACGGGTATTTCTCCCTTAGACCAAGTGTTAGCTCAACAGATTATATCTTTCCTGAAAGGATTGGTTGATCCTGGAGTTCTTCCCGCAGTTCAAGCAACTCAAAATCCTGCCAACCCCCTATTGCTATTACTGTCCCCAAGGTGGGTGGAACTGTAGGTGTTGATGTCTTCTTCTATCCTTTATTGGGTCTTGTGATGACTGGTAATGAACACAAAATATTGACCAAGTTTCTGAAACTGAAACCTTCGGTATTCCATGGTTCTGAGAGTAAGGACACCTATGAGTTCATCTTAGATTGTTATGAGAGGCTGCATAAGTTGGGTATTGTCCATCAGCATGGAGTAGAGTTTGTGACTTCTTAGCTTCAAGGTGAGGCTAAGCAGTGGTGGAGAGCTTATGTGGAATGCAGGTCGTTAACTTTACCCCCACTCACTTGGACCTAGTTTCATGCTCTGTTCTTGGAGAAGTATGTTCCCTAGACCTTGATAGATAGTAATAAGGATAAGTTCATGGCTTTGGAGCAAGGTGGTATGTATGTGGCTGCTTATGAGGTTAAGTTCCATGCTTTGTCTATATATGCTACGCAATTGGTGACTACTGTGGAAGAGAGGATATGTATATTCATCAAGGGACTGAACTATTATCTGTGCACATGACTTCTGTAGGGAAATTCTTTAATGAGGTAACGGACTTTGTGAAAAAAGTGGAAGGAGTGAGCCGCGATAGGCAGGCTAAGGCATTGGCCAAGAAAGCTAAGAGCACAAGTAACTTTCAGGGTTGCTACTCCAGAGGTTCAGGGAGGCCGACACTTGCAGCCCGGCCAATTTAGTCTGTTATGCCTGCTTCCACAGGTAATTACTTGGGAACTCCACCTCAGAATTTGATTCAGGATAGCCAGGGAGCCGCACCTTCAGCGGGCAGCAGGCCATCTTTTGATCGCACTCGTTATAAATATGGAGAACCTGGGCATATGAGGAGAGATTGTCCCCGCCCACGCATATTGGACCCTGCACAATAGCAGACTAAAGCAGTGGTACCCGCGGGAAATGGTAATAATGGTCGAGGACGTCAACAAGATGGGCGAGGAGGAAATCAACAAGGTCATAGAGGTCGTGGAAATGGTAACGTAAGTAGAGGTACAGCGCAGCCAGGCATGAAAGTCGCCCGTCAAAATAACAGGGCTCAGTGTTACACCTTTCCAGGCAAGAGCGATACAGAGTCTTTTGACGCAGTGATCACATGTACCATTCTTGTCTGTGACCGGATGGCTACTGTTTTGTTTGATCCGGATTCTACTTATTCATATGTGTCAGTACAGTTTGCCTTGGGATTTGATATGATTTGTGATATACTTGATGTCCCCATTCATATTCTTACCCCCATGTTTATCGTGCTTGTTTATGGGTTTCCCAACTTAGGCTAATTTGGTTATATTGGATATGACGGACTTTGATATAATCTTAGGCATGACTTGGATGTCCCCCTATTATGTTGTGTTTAATTGTAACACTAAGTCTGTGACTATAGATATCCCCGATAGAGAAAAATTAGAATGGGAAGGAGTGTACAACCCTAAGCCAGCTAAGGTCATATCCTCCCTTCGGGCTAGGAAATAGGTGGGCAGTGTTGTTTGGCTTATTTGACTCATATTTGGGATGTTGAGGTTGAGTCTCCCTCTATTGAGTCCATTCTTGTGATGTCAGAATTTAGAGAAGTGTTCCCTACGAATATGCGTGGTATGTCTCTGGATAGAGATATATATTTTTGCATTGATTTGGAACCTGGTACCCACCCTATTTCCATCCTTCTGTAACGCATGGCCCCGGTAGAGTTGACAGAGCTTAAGGCTCAAATCCAAGAACTTCTTAATAAAGAACCATTTGTCCTAGTGCTTCCCCGTGAGGTACTCCTATTTTGTTTGTTAATAAAAAAGATGGTAGCATGAGGATGTACATTGACTATCGATAGTTGAATAGGGTCACCATTCGAAATAAGTATCCATTGCCTCGAATATATGATCTTTTTGACTAGTTACAGGGTGCGTCAGTTTTCTCTAAGATTGATCTAAGGTCTGGTTACCATCAGTTAATGAATAGGCCTGAGGATGTACCCAAAACGGCATTTAGGACCCGCTATAGGCACTATAAGTTTATAGTTATGTCATTTGGGTTGAGAAATGCGCCTGCAGCTTTCATGAGTTTGATGAATGGTGTTTTCAAACCATTTCTGGATTCTTTTGTTCTGGTTTATTCAAAAAGTGAGGAAGAGCATGTGACCATCTTCGTATTGTTCTCGGTGTTCTTGGAAAAGAAAAGTTGTACGCGAAATTTTCTAAGTGTGAATTTGGTTGACTTTGGTTGCCTTTTTGGGGCATGTAGTTTCAAGGGAAGGGGTAATGGTAGATCCCCAAATGATTGAAGCGATCAAGAATTGGGTTCGTCCTAGCTCTTTGGCTGAAGTTAGGAGTTTTGTAGGGCTCACTAGCTACTATCATCGATTTGTGAAGAACTTTTCTTCTATTACCACGCATCTGATAAGGTTGACCAAAAAGGAGGTGCCTTTTGAATGGACCGAAAAATGTGATGAGAGCTTTCAAAATCTCAAGACTATTTTGACCACAACACCTATTCTAGCGCTAACGGTGGAAGGTAAGGATTTTATTGTTTATTGTGATGTTTCCCATTTAGGTTTGGGTGTTGTGTTAATGCAGGATAAGAATGGTATAGCTTATGCATCGCGGCAATTGAAGGTGCATGAGAGGAATTACCCAACACATGATTTAGAGTTGGCAGTGGTAGTGTTTGCTCTTAAGATCTGGCGGCATTACCTCTATGGTGTCAACTGTGAGGTGTTTACTGATCATCGTAGTCTACAACATGTATTCACTCAAAAGGACCTAAATTTGAGGTAGCGAAGGTAGATGGAGTTACTCAAGGATTATGATGTGACCATCCAGTACCATTCGGGTAAGGCTAATATAGTGGCAGACGTGCTAAGTCAGAAGGCGGTGAGTATGGGTAGCCTAGCTCACTTGAGTGTATCCAAGAGACCTATGGCTAAGGAAATTCAAACCTTGGAATCTAAGTTCACGCAGTTGGGCATCTCAGAGAAAGGTGGGGTGTTAGCTAGCATTGAGGTGAGGGCTACGTTCATTGAGGAGATCAAGGCTAAACAATTTAAGGATGACAGCTTGAATGAGCTTAGAAAGAAGACAGCGTCTGGCAAGGCCCAAGAGACCACTCTTGATGTGAGAGGTGTGCTCAGCTTTAAAGGAAGGATTTGTGTTCCTTGACTTGATTCAAAAATTGTTGACAGGGTCTCATGGTTCGTGGTATTCTATCCATTTGGGTGTGACAAAGATGTACCGAGATTTGAAGCGACTTTATTGGTGGCCTGGCATGAAGAAAGACATAGCTGAGTTTGTGGTGAAGGGCCAAAACTGTCAGCAAGTAAACTATGAACATCAAAGGCATGCAGGTTTGCTTCAGAGAATGACAATTCCAGAATGGAAGTGGGAAAGAATAGCTATGGATTTTGTGGTTGGTCTTCCCAAGACTTTAGGAAAGTTTGATTCTATTTGGGTAGTGGTTGACAGATTGACTAACTCATCCCATTTTATTCTGGTCAGAATAGATTATAATGCTCAGCAGTTGGCTAAGGTTTATGTGAAAGAGATAGTGAGGTTGCACGGGGTTCCCCTTTCTATCATCTCAGACCATGCTACACAGCTCACATCTAAGTTTTGGAGGAAATTACATTGTGAATTGGGGCACACAACTCACTTTTAATACAGGTTTCCATCCACAGATGGACAGACAGTCAGAGAGGACTATTCAAGTGTTAGAAGACATGTTGAGGGAATGTGTGATTGACTTTGGAGGATATTGGGATAAGTTCCTACTGTTGTGTGAGTTATCCTATAATAATAGCTATAACTCCAGCAATGATATGGCACCGTTTGAGGCACTTTATGGGAGGGAATGTATATCACCCATAGGATGGTTTGAGGTTGGAGATGTTAAACCTTTGGGGGTTGATTTAGTGAAGGATGCTCAAGATAAAGTGAGGAGTATTCAAGCTAAGCTTTTAGTATCCTAGAGTAGACAGAAAAAGTATGCAGACCATAAAGTGAGAGATATGGCATTTCAGACTGGTGATAAGGTTCTTCTTAAAGCATCTCCCATGAAAAGGGTGATGAGATTTTGAAAGAAGGGCAAGCTTAGTCTGCGATACATTGGCCCATTTGAGATTCTTGACTTTGTAGGGCCAGTGGCTTATAGATTGGATTTACCACCTAGCTTATCTGGAGTACATCCAGTATTTCATGTGTCCATGTTGAAGAGTACCATGGGGACGGAGATTACATCATAAAGTGGGACTCAATATTATTAGACAAAGATCTTCAGTATGATGAGGAACCGGTTACAATTCTTGATTGTGATGTCCGGAATCTGAGGACCAAAGAGATTAAGTATGTGAAGGTTCAATGAATGCATTGTCCAGTTTAGGAAGCTATTTGGGAAATCGAGAAGGACATGCGAGACAAGTATCCCCAGTTGTTCAACGATTCAAGTACTACTCCAATCTTACTTTAGCCTATTTTCCTAATTTTTTCACTCGGGGACGAGTGATGGGTAAATTGGTATCTATCGTAACGACCTACTCCCGTCATTATAAAAAACCCAACGGGGAAAAATTTTGGGGAAATCTTTTTGGTAGTAACTTGAGAATTCCTAGCCTAGTCCAAATGTGGATGAAATCACAGTCAGTGAGGTCTAGGAAAATTTGGTAATGAATGAGAGATCTAATTATGATTTTAATCACATGAGTAGATAGCTAACACGTTAAGGAACCCATACGACTTTACGGAATCGAATTCGGGCAAGTAGAACTCTCGAAACTGACCTTAGCGTGAACGGGTAGTTTTTGAGTATCATGGGTTGAAGGTGCATTGTGAAATGGGGGTTTGAAACTCTAATTTAGACTCTTTGTTTCTGTGCAAGCCACTAGGGTGGGAATTATCCCGCCAGGGAGAGGCCGACGTGGCGGGATGGGGCCCGCCATAGCGGGCCAGTTGCGACTTAAATCGGAAATAAATCCCAAAAACATCATTATTCTTCAAACTTCATTCTTAACAGATAGGAGACTACCACATATGATTTCTTGGCAATTTTCCTCTACTTTAGATACAAAAGGTAAGGATTTTAATCCTCTAATCCATTTTTCGATTCATAGAACTTAGATTCTTGGGTTTATCGTTGGGGGAGGGTTTTGGCTGAAGTTTATGCTGGGAAAATGCCCTAGCTGCATCTTAGGATCATGAATTGGGTCTTGGGTTATTGGGTTTGCTATAATCCGGGTAAATTAGACCATTGATTGTTAATCCTTGCGTTGTATTATTGTTTGTAGACCTAGAACAAGCGGAAAGAATCCAGAAAGGGAAGAATCAAGTTTCTTAAGAGGATTCAAGCTTGGTTTCAGGGTAGGTGATGGTTTGATTTCTTGTCTGTGTGATGTATGATAGTTATTGTTTCATTGTGCGTGTATGTATGTGAATGTTGAACTATTGATCACACTTAATGCATATGAGTATGAATGAATGTTTGTAAGCCATGAATCAACACTTGATTGTATTATTTTGAGAATGTACATTGTGATTGTGATTGTGGCATGTTGAATGGAGCGGGTGTCACATTCCGACACACTCTTTGGGATCAGATGTCACGTACCGACATACATGTTAAAATGGGTGTCACGTTCCGACACACTAACTTGCATCGGGTGTCACGATCCGGAACACTAACAGTTTGGGTATGGGTTCCATGAGAGGACCATTGACTTGTCATATATGCGTTTTATTGAAAATGTGAAATGGTACATTGTTCCTTAAATGATCATTGATATTGTATATGTTTGGTATATGCGTGTTTACTTTGTAGTGACTGCTTTTATATGTTTCACTTACTGGAATAGCCGTGTGACCCTACCAGTACATTGTGATTGTGTACTGATACTGCACTTGCTCTTTCTTTTGTTGAGTACAGGGCATCTTCAGGCAGCTACTGACAGACCTCGTTTAGGAGATCAATGATCAAATCAAATTCAAGGGTGAGCCAGTTCTTCCAGGCTGCCATAATTTCTCCTTTTTGCTCAGTCCATTTTATTTGGACTTAGATTAGTACTTTAGATATTAAGTTGTTTTAGCTTTCGAGGTTGTACCCCTTGTTCTTTAGACTTATGGTTTGTTAGAGTTTTGGTACACTGACTTTCAATTCTGGGGAATATTTCCACAATGTTTGGTAGTCTTGTTAAATTCTCAGAGTTTATGAGAACTCCTTATTTTGTTTCTGCATTTAAACCTTCTTTCGTATCTTTAAATGCATAGTTTTTGGTTGAGTTGTTTAGTTTGGATTGTAGTAATTGTTCTCCCACTAGAGGTTTAGTGTAGGTGCCAATCATGACGGTCTAGGTCGTGACAAACATAGACCATGTGATATATAACATTGAATCTGGTATATTCCTCACACCGAAAGAAGGGGAAACTACTTCCCAAGGTAGAATCTGTACACATCATATCATATGTTATATGCAGATTCACTAGCTAGGTCATTTAAGACAATCCTATAGTGGCACATAGCACATAGCTTATGAGACACGGGTAATCACCACTAGTCCACTCAGTGCTAATTATAAATCCCACGAAATGTTTATTTAATCATATTCATATTACCATCCATGGGAAAGTACAATTAAGATAATATTTCAAGCTAGAAACATCATAGCGTAGCTCCTTAGACCATGCGTGAGAAAATCTTTCACAATCCATGATCTTTTCACTATAGATTTATAAGGTCCATAGTCATTAACTTCATACTAAAAATACCCTACTACTAATTGAAATAATTTTAAAACTGTGATAATCATTGATGGCATATCTGGATAGCATACAAATCAAGACCTAATTTATGAAAATAGCCCAAAAGCACTGAGGATAAATCTAGATGTCATTCATGTCATGTGGTCAAGCTTCATAGAACATATATATACCATCATCTATAAGCTTACTTAAGTCATACACCTTTATTTCATGAAAATTGGAATGATCTCATAAAAATGTATTCATAGATTCAAGCTTCTTCATATATTCATGTAAGTTAGAGTTCGTACTCAAAATTCATAGATCAATGCATGGGTTCACATGGAATTAGTTTAAAAACATGTAATTAAGTCCAAATTACCAAAATAAGATCATAATCAAGCAATTGAATCCATACAAGTAGAACAATGAAGAATTCAATAAAAACCTAATCAAGTTTTGGGAAATTGAATTGTAGAATTGAAGAAACTTTGGGGACTCAATGGGTGATTGGAACCCGTTGATGAACTCCCTACATACCTTGATTTAAGCCCTAAGCAATGATGTAGAAAAGGATACTTGAACTTGAAGAACCCTAGCGTTTTGTTCTTTGATCTAGAGAGAAAATTTTTGGAGAAAACCTTGTAGAGACTTTAGGAATTTGAGAGAATGAATAAGTTGGGGAAAATTTCTAAGGGTGAAGAGTATTTATAGGGCCTATATTTAGGGGTAAAACAATGTAGCTTAGGTATTAAATGAATAGCAAAAAACTCAATTAACCTTAAGAAATTAACTGCTGGAGTGATCTACGAGTGCCACCTATGGGCCATAGAACATTTGACGGTCCGTCCTTGTGGTCCGTAGATTGAGTTGCTAGGGGCCTAAATGCTTGTCAGTTTCTATGATTGGTTCCTACGGCCCATAGAAGCTTCTACAGATCGTAGTCCCTAACCGTAGAACTCAAAGATCCTTTCCAAGTCTGAGACCACTTAAACATGATAGGTCTACGTCCCGTCAATATTTTCACGGCCCGTCTAAGCTCTCCATAGACCCAAAAGTCCAACCAACTTTTCAAACAAGTTTGGAACCCTTCTATGACCATTTCCAATGGGCCATATAACCTTCTACAGACCATCCTGCTGGTCCGTAGAAAACTTCAAAGATTTGAAAATCAAGAAATCCTTAAGGCCATTTCTACGATTTGTTTATAAGGACTGTAGAACCTTCTATGGTCCTTAAACAGGATCCGTCAACTTAAACCTGCAGTCAACTATGCAGCCATTATTTTTCTGAGGTGTTACAATATCTCCCCCTTGGGAACATTCATACTCGAATGGCACTCAAACTAGCATGAATAGAGTAGGAGAGAAACTATGAACCCAACATGAATGTCATTTCATCAAAATGCACATAACCAAGGAAGAATATTAACTTCAAGCTAAAACATACTTTTAAAACAACTTTCATAAACATGCATGTGAATCATATACAAATTAACTTCATCATGAAGCAATCAATGAAGCTAAATCATTTATTTGAAAAAATCATTTTTTTCATGAACATGCATGCATGAGTAAACATGAGAATGACTAAGAATGCAAGAATCCTGAAGAGTGAACATAAGGGCTAATGCCTTAAACTAGACCCGAAGATAAAGGAAAGAGACGGGGATACTAAGACATCACATCGCCTCCTTTTTCCCATACAAAACCATAGCAAGGAACTTCCCTCAAAATTTAAATAGTTCCACACATATACCAACCATGTAACAAACACTATCTCCCCCTTGGGAGAAAACCTCACTAGACTTTTCGAAGCCATCTCCCTTAACCCAAGCATAGCACCAAAGTCTTAACAACCATGGAACTATTGTTACATACAAATAAATGTTTAAGGAATTTCAACGTCGATTTCAAACACAAGCAATAATCATACATGGAGTCTTACCATAGCCAACGAAACACCCAACATCAAGCAATGCATAACCACATGCTAAAAGATTATAACTTACTGATTTCCGCATCTAGGGAACCCTCATGATCTTGTCGAATTTGATCTTGCCTACAATCCCTTGCCTGAGCAGTAAGAATCTCATCTTGCGACCACTCTCTCCACATCCAAAGCATGCATTTGAACCGGCTAGACATTTACCCTTGTGTCTTTTTCTACACTCCCGACACTTGGGCACCATTTGCTCACTAGAATCATTACCTTGAGAACAATTACCTCTATCGGACCTTGAATGTGAGAAATCATTATTATCCCATCTTGCCCTCTTTGAATCCCTAATTTTCTCATTCATCTTCTCATCTTCTATTTGTTGTGTATGAACCATCAAATGGGAGATATCCATCTCCTTAACAAACATGGCAGTTAGGCATTCTTTGACTACCAATTCGGAAGCACCCGACACAATACTCATCATTTCCCTTGGATTGGCAATCTTAGTTGGAGCGTATTTGGACAATTGCATGAATTTCAAACCATACTTATTCACACTCATATTCCTTTGACAAAAATTAATGAACTCAAGTACATTTGCCTTCTTCATCTCAAGGGGAAAGAACATATCAAAAAAAGTAACCTTAAATTTCTCCCAATCCAAAGGACCCTCACCAATTGGTCTCTCTTCCTTCCATTGATTAAACCAAATTTATGCAACACCTTTGCATTGGTAAGCGGTCAATTCCGCCTTTTCTACCTAAGTGATACTCATAATTCCCACTATCTTGTAAATCTCATCAATGAACTCTTGAGGATCTTCCTCAACTTTAGACCCATGAAATTCCTAAGGATTCATCTTAGTAAAGTCTTTCACCCTTGTTGCCGTCGTACCACCCCTTGGGTTCATAGGTGCCACAACCTCTCTAATTTCTTGAGCCACCATATCTTGGTCCAATGCATGAAATGCAACTCAAAACTCATCATTTCTCGATCAAAGGGTCAACCAGCATTGGGGAACCTCGGGCTCCACACTTTCACGTACATTCCATCTCACGGGATTTCTTCACGGAGGCATATTTTGAATAGCATATACAGGGGTTAAGAGAGAAGGACCTTTACAGAGATAAGTGTTATGGCATGACTTTAGAGTGATGAAAGAGGAGGAGTTTCATAAACCTATCATACCTGTCATTTATAAATGTGGTGCGCTTTACACTTATGAACACGACTCTACTCGATGTGGCTTATGAGACGTCCTAAAACCTTTCTAAACCTTGTGCTCTGAATACCAAGTTTGTTACAACCCAAGGTACACCCTAGAAGTGACAAGGCGTATCAGACCCCGAGAGGCCCTACACAAGTGATACGCTCAAATTATACTTCCCTAGAGAAGTATAAGCGATCGTTATCAAATAAGGAACCCAACTTGTAGGTAGGGGTCGATCCCACGAGAAATATGGTGTAGACTTAAACTTAACTCACTATTAAATCCGTTTAGCCAAGTTATTTCCGAGACAAGTAAGTAAAGGAGGGAGGGGGAGTTTGTGTAACAAATAACTGATTGATTGTTTAGAGAACAAGTGAGCAAAATTCAAACTTTAGTTGTTATCAATAAGAGAAAGAAACTAGGATGAATGTGTTCCCCATAAGCTCATAACGCGGTAATCCTAGTAGTAGTAATCCTTTCCTAGTGTGTCACATGGAAAGTGGTAAGTTATGTATCTCTAAGTGCTTGGTCCGCCAAATAGAGAATTTCACCCCGCACCTTGGTCCGGCTACGTGTGTATAATTTACTAGCATTTACCTTTACCTCATATTAGACATCACATCAATGTATGGCTTAGTTTTCACCCTCTCACCAATTGACATTAGACTATTAGATAGTATCACACTAAATCTATGTTGATAATTCTTTTCTTATTTACTATCCCCTTGGTCCGGCAAGTAGCAAAAGACAAGTTCTAACGTTGGCCACCGTTAAAAAGACTTCTAAACAAAAGAATTATCAATGCATGCAACAACACTATTCAAGAATTACTTAGTTACTATTCATACTTTGTTAATTGCTCATGGTTCCCACAAGCCTAGTTGTGGATTTCGTTACCCATGCTAGCAAGAACACAATTCATATTTTTAGAAGAAGAATTCATGAACTTACGTAATGAGTAGAAGAAACCTGTAATCTCCAATTGAATTCAAAGCAAGAATCTTTATAAACCGAAATTAGGAAATCAAATTGCTAATGTTTGCAAGTTAATTCCCAAGAACTAGAGTTAAAACAATAGTGGCTAACCCCCCAAAAATGAGGTTTACATCCCCTATTTATAGAAAACATTTTCCTAAACAAAAAGGAAACGAAATAAGGAAATAAACTGCTGGATGCGGCTTTGATTACGAGACTGACCTACGGACGGTGGACTGACCTATGGTCTGTAGGTCCCTTCGTGGATCAACACTTAGACATTTTCATAGAAACTAGAACCTTCAATCTTTCAGATACAAACGACGGACCTGCAGAACGGACCGTAGGTTGACCTATGGTCCATGGGTCCCCTTCCATAGCTACACACTTAGAACTTTTCATCAGGTACTGAAACTCAAAATCTCTGATACAAATGACGGACATACAGGATGGCCCGTAGGTCGACCTACTGTCCGTCAATGGCCACCATGGTTCCACACTTGGTCAAGACTTCCCTAATAATCATTCCACGCCACCCACCTATGGACCGTGACTGGACCTACGGTCCGTAGGTGACCATTTCTATAGAAATTATGTTGTCTCTCTCTAGACCTCGTCCAAGTCTATTTCCTGTAAATTTAGCACAATAAACGTTAGTTCTAATACAAAATGGCCCTAGACACACACAACTCTTAAGTGAAATGTATTAAAAATACCGTAAACTCACGGTATATCAACACCCTCAACTTAAATTCGTTGTTTGTCCTCAAGCGACGCACTAAGACTTTAAACTACATTTGTATAGAAGCAAACATTTAAACACAAGCAATCACATGGCTTTCTATCCCGACTCCCTTTTCGAGTGCAAATCTTTTCTCTTAGACTCAACAAGCTAACTCATGCGGATCAAGATATGACAAAGATCGACCAATAGACACATAGCATACACTGTTTCACTATCGCCAAGGTACCAACTCTCCGACAATGCAACTAGTGTCCTTACTTCAAACGAAATCTCTTTTTCACACAATGAATATGATTTTGAGTACAAGGAATCATTAAACACTCACGCTCAGAAGTGACTACAGGTACAGTTAGTGCTCAATACCATAGGCATGCCCTTATTTTCACTTCTTAGACTCTCCAAACTAGTTGCTAGGATCACTATAGGACCTTCTTAGCTTGTAACATAGGCTCAGGGTCAGGTGTGGTATATTTGGGTACTTTTTAGTGACTCTTTGCCCTCCTTGACATTACATTGGCTATTTACCTCTTCCTTGACCTACTTTTGGCATCTTTTCATTTCACTTTCTTTCCCTTAACTCTTTCCAACATGGATGTGACTTTTGACTTTATGACTCTTATTTCGCACTTTATTCTTTTCCTTTCACTTCATTTTTTCTTTTATTTTTTTCAACACTTTTTTTTTGCTTCTTTTTGCACAAGGTCACATCCTCTTTTCTTTTTTTCTCTTTTCATATCCTTTTTTTCATTGGGTTTCCTCTTTTATAGCCACCCTCAACTTATGCATTTTGCATTAGTTGAGGTACACAATGTCTGATGTCGGACCAGGGCCAAGATCAAGGTCACTTTTTTTCTACTCAGCCACCCTCAACTTAGGCTTTTGGCTAAGTCAAGGTGCACATGTCCAAGGAAGGACCGGGGCCATGACAATATTTTAAGGGAAGGTGAGTTAGGTGAATCAAAAGAAATGGTCAATTTTAGGCTCAAATATTTGGATCAAAAGGGAATAATGCTACCATTTGGTTAGATCATTTTAGGCTTAAGTGGACTAATTTGAACAATGGCCTATGATCACTTCCCAACTTCTATCCTAGATTATCCTAGCAGGACCAACGGGGCAAGTTCTAGATTGGCACAAAACTGTCTGAACATTCAACTATCCTCACACACTCTTGGCACCTTGTTTCATTATCAGATTATCAGATTACCCAGTTCAAGTTTTAGCTTAAGTCATGAGATCAAATTGGTTTTTTATCATGTCATACTCAAAGCCAACACATTTAACTCATTCTAGCCTACAGATTTTAGCACATATCACAAATTTTGGACGGGTATCATTTTTCATTCTTTATTATGCCATCATGCTTCATTCTTTCTCATGCTTCTACACATACAATCCTAACACATGCCGATTCAATAGAAATTAAAATAGTCTCTTGGGGGGGAAGAACACAAGCAAGAAAATCCCAAGAGAGGATTATGAGTTGGGTTACTCAGACTTCACCCTATCACTCATAATCCATTTACCCCACCCCCAACAAAATAGAGTGCAATTGTCCCCAATGTACAAAAAGTAAAGAATAAAGGATCGGGTGAAGAAAACTTGTGGTGCATAGCGCCGAAGACCTATCAACAAGCAGGTGGGTCCGGCTTCCCGGAGCCCATTGGATCAACAATCGGGTCACCCTCAGTAGTGTCCGCATCAATCGTCTCAACACCATCAATAGTGCTCACATCTACCCTCGCCGTACCATCAGTGGTGCTCACACTACTAGAGGCACCAATACCTACCTCCCTAGCCCACTGCTAGCACATCTCCTCATCAAATATAGAGGCCATCCGTACTACCTCAAGCTCCTGGGCTCCCTCTTGCTTGCTCTCCCGACCTCAATATCATCAGAAACCCGACTACAGCGGGGGCGCTTCCTAGAATGACATGAAGAAGCATGAGGTGGCATCTCATCCCCGAATAGAGCATCGAACACCATATTATCAACCGGTATTGTGGAGGCAGACTCAGGCTCGATCTATGGTGGAGCTAGGAGGTTGTCAAGATCAGCTCGGAGACTAGGTAACTCCATTCGGAAAGCAGAGACATATGTGGTCGGGGTTAGTCGCTCTAAGACATGTAACACAAAAGCATCAAGGCACTGGTGCACGGCCTAAACCTTTCGGTCCATCATCTGCTCCATCCGCTGCTCAACCCTAGTTGCCGACTCCTCAATCGCCCGCTGCATCAATGGCCTCATAATCTGAAGTAGGCTAGCCATCTAAGCCTCCAACTTCTGGACTTGATCTAGGGGTACGGCAACAGACCATGAAGAGTGAGTGGCTCTAGAGGTGCTAGGGGCCTAACTGGTGACCGGAGAATGGGAAGCCGGGGAATCCTCAGTATGGGCTGGAGGGGAAGGATCCTCACCCTACATATTCTCCATATCAGCAACTAAGTCTTCTCCCAGTGGTGGCACCTCAACCTACGAATCTTTGCACGGTGCAGCCACATTGGCCTCATCTCGAATCAGGCCTATATCTAGGGTCTTGGTCGCCTGAGTAAATTTATCACAATGCCAAACTGGCACTCTAGAGTCACTGCACAGCTGAAAAATGAGGCACAGGAAAGGGTAAGTGGTGGTGGCCTTGAAGGCCATAGCATGTATATCCGCAATAATCATGCGGGCAAAATCCATCTCGAACCCAGCAACTAGGCCTGCCACCATGAATGTGCGGTCCCAAGTAAGAACATTGCTTGCCTGCATAGAAGACACTCTGTTTCACACCAACAGCCAGAAGAATTTGGCAACCAAAGTCAAAATGGCCTTCTTGATGCCTCCACTCGAGTTGTTGACCCACTCGGCGCGCTCTTCGTTCGTAGCAAGGTGATGGGCCAACCAGCGCAATAAAGTCTCCGTCACTCCTTACGATGTCCCACAATAATCAAACTCGCTCGTGTTGATCGCTAAAGCATGGCCCGGGCCATAGAGAAATTTACAGATAGTAGCCTCCGATATATCAACTGAGAACCCACTAACTAGTGTAGCCCTGAGTGGAGGCTGGGTTACGGACTTGGCCCGTCTGTCAATGGAACCTCAGAGGGTAGCTGCGTAGGAAGCATAGATCTCCCTCACGATCTCCTCATTGTAAGTCCCTGGACTACGAGCCATTCACTCGCACCTGTACCTCTGGAAGAGTGCATGGATGTCAAGCATAGTATGAAGGTTGCATGTGAGAGCTCGGGGATCCTCGGTAATTAATTGAGCCATCCTCTCTTTCTCATTCACCATCTGGGCATCCCTGTATATTTGCCATTGACCACTTACACACCACCGGTTTGGCTCCTCAACAACTGCAGCAGGCTCGGTGTTTGGTGGCACTGGAATGTCCCCCGCACTAGTAGCCTCATTAGATGATGCAGTCCTACCATGTGAACTGGAGTTGGATGCGGAGCCGAAATTAGAGTCGGAGCCAATAGCGAACTCAGAGTCGGAAGTAGATCTAGTTGATGAACCGATCAGTGTATCCCCCTCATCAAACTAGGGGTAGTGACCACGTCGGAAGTCACCTGCCAAGATTGATTCTGGGTAGTGCGAGGTGTTGTGGTGGATGTCCTGGTGGCAGGTGGAACATATGCGGGATCAGTCTCCGCATCAGTGTCTTCATCAATTAGCCAAAAAGTCAGCGCCACGGATTTGGACTTGCCCTTTGGTGCGTAAGTAGGTTCTTTCTTAGGAGCCATGGTACCTGTGGAGGCTTAGTTAGTACCAAAATAGACCAATGACAGACTCAAAAAAAATTTAGAACAAAGAACGAACCAAAACAAACAATAAAAAAATTTATGACAGTAACTTTAGTGGCCACTTACGGTGGGTACCTACGGTCCATGGGTCCCCTCCGTATGTCAGAGGTCCCAAAAAGTTGGGCTCTGATGGGAACCACGGATGTGCAGAATGGTTCGTAGGTTAACCTACGAACCGTAGTCCACCTCTGTGGTTTAGTGGATTCTTTATATCCAACAGACCCACAGACCTGATCGATGGTCTGTCGGTTGACCTACGGTCTGTGGACGGGGTCTCGTGGGTCAGATTTGTGCCAGGTATCAGACATGCCTAATTTTTAAACTATTTTTCAACAATTCAAACAATCAATCTAAGTCTAATCATGCATTTCAACACAATTACTCCTTATTTAATGTTTATTGCATACAAAACTAGGAACCCTAAGTCGAAACTTCCATTTAGACTATTTTTTGTAGGTTACTTGATTACAAAGACAACACAATCACAATCTATCGTCCCAAGGGTATTTCTAACTACAGTTCATCATACAATTTCATACAAAAACAACCCACGGTCAAGATCCACTTCATGACTTCATGTATTGAACAATGAACACCGAAATTCAGAGTTACGTTGAAATCGTTTACCTTACAAGTATTTGAAATGGGTGATTGTGTGATGCAATAGACTCCTTAGACCGTGTGACACCGAACCCGGACCTTGAACTCTTTTGGTGAGGGGAGAATGGAAGTGATCAGATTTAGGAGAAAGAGGAATGGAAATTTGGTAGAAGGGAAGATGATTATGGAAAATGTGAGTGATATGGGGAATTAATATAGGAGTTTTGGGATTCGTAGGGGTTAAAAACAGTTGGGAGAGAATATGGTATGTAGGGGGTTAATTTAAAAAATAAAGAGTTTTATTAGAAACGGGTCCGGGTCAGGTCTACAGAACCCTAACTTTGGACCCACGAGACCCCATCTACGGGCCGTGGGTCGACCTACGGACCGTGGGTGGGGTCCATAGGTCACTCAATACTTGGAAAATATAGAGGACTTACCTGGGGGTCTATGGACACCATTCATGGTTAGTGGATCAATCCACGGACCGTCAATGGGGTCCGTAGACCTCTACAACAGACATTTTTCTGCTTTTCATCCTTGCACATGTAGCAACCATTAGGACTTTCTTTTTACATTTTCTAGACACATTTTAGACACGGACCCTATTCTATATCTAGCCAACACTAAAACTAAAATAAAATACCAATCTAAAGAATTACAGAAAATCAACTAAACAAAGAAAACTCCTAAATCAAAAAGAAAAACCTATAGTTGGCTAGATTGTACATCTTGGGTTGCCGTGCTTGATTTAACGTCGCTGCATGATGCAGGCCTCTTGATTATTCCAAATTCATCAAGATAGTAGGCCTCAACCACCTGTTTCATATTCTCCTCTTTTCCCATGTAGACCTTGATCCTTTGCCCTTTTACCTTGAACCTTGTTCCCTCATTGTTCTCGAGCTCGACCGCTCCATGTGAGAACACTTGAGTGACTATGAATGGCCCGGTCCACTTGGACTTGAGCTTGCCAGGAAACAAGCGCAACCTAGAGTTGAATAGAAGCAGCAAATTCACACTTTTCAATATTTTGATCATGATACTTCTTCATCTTCTCATTGTACAAGGCTGAACTTTCATAAGCTCTTAGGTGAAACTCATCAAGCTCATTCAAGTCAATTACTCTCTGATTCGATACGGCACCCCAATCCAAATTCAACTTTTTAGCGCTCACATAGCCTTATGCTCTAGCTCTACCGACAAATGGCAAGACTTCCCATATACAAGTTGGTATGGGGACATACCTATGGGAGTCTTGAATGCGGTGTGATAGGCCCATAGAGCATCATCAAGCCTCTTATACCAATCGGTTCTATTAGCATTCATAGTCTTAACAAGGATTTACTTGATTTCTCTGTTGGACACTTCAAATTGCCCACTAGACTGCGGATGGTAGGGAGTGGCTACATTGTGGCGGACACCATATTTCTCAAGTAGCGCCTTGAACAACTTATTACAGAAATAAGAACCTCTGTTGCTAATAATCACCCTAGGTGTACCAAATCTTGAGAAGCTATTCTTTTTCAGGAATGCGGTGATACTTTTACCTTCATTGTTGGAAAGCGCAATTGCTTCCACTCACTTTGACACATAATCAACCGCAACAAGAATATACTTTATCCCATGTAAGCTCACAAATGGACCCATAAAATCAATGCCCCAAACATCAAACAACTCAATCACCAAAATCGGATTCATAGGTAGCTCTTGCCTCTTTGAAATTCCTCCTTCTCTTTGGCAATGATCACAAGACTTGGAGAAATCATGAGCATCTTGGTGGATGGTAGGCCAATAATACCCAAACTGCGAAATCTTATGCGCAGTCCGAATACCACTATGATGCCCACCAACAAGCGAAGAATGACACGCCTCTAATATACTTATCATCTCAACCTCGGGCACACAGCGACAAATAATCCCATCAGCACAAATACGGAACAAATAAGCTCATCCCAAAAGAACTTCTTCACATCATGCATAAACTTTTTCCTTTGGTGAAAAGACAAATCTGCTGGAACCAGATCACTTGCCAAGTAGTTAGCAAAGTCTGCAAACCAAGGAATAAGGTCATAAGAAGCCGCCAATACATGTTCATCTGGAAACGCATCACTATATCAGCCCCATCTCCTAGCTTAAGCATAGCTTCCTCCTCTAATCTGGACAAATGAACAACAACTTGATTCTCTATCCCCTTTCTGTCTTTCACCCCAAAATCGAACTCTTACAGCAACAATACCCATCTAATCAACCTCAATTTTGCATCCTTCTTAGCCATCAAATACCTCAATGCAGAATGCTCATTATGCACTATGACCTTAATACCAAGAAAGTAGGATCTAAATTTCTCGAATGCGAAAACCACAGCAAAGAGTTCATGTTCAGTCACTGTATAGTTCTTTTCAGCCAGATTTAGAGCTTTTCTTGCATAGTAAATAGGGTGAAGAATCTTCTCTCGCCTCTGTCCTAATACCACACCAAGCGCCACTCCACTCGCATCACACATTACTTCAAACGGTTGCCCAAAATCCGGTGAAATAATGATAAGTAAGGAAACTAAATTTTCCTTCAACTCTCCAAATGCTCTCAGACAAGCATCATCAAACTCAAACTTACACTCCTTTTCGAGCAATTTGCACAATGGGTGTGCAATCTTGGAGAAATCCTTAATGAACCTCCTATAGAAACATCCATGCCTAAGAAAACTTCTAACATCTTTAACAGAGATAGATGGTGGAAGTTTTTCTATTACCTTGACTTTTGCTCTATCAACCTCAATACCCTTCTCAGAAATCCGATGAACCAAAACTATCCCTTCTTTCACTAGGAAGTGGCACGTTTCCCAATTTAGCACAAGATTGCACTCTTCACACCGTTTAAGTACCTCGGCCAAATGATCCAAACAACCATCAAATGAGTCACCTACCATAGAGAAATCACCCATAAATACCTCAATAGTGTCCTCCACCATATCAGAAAATATCGACATCATGCAACGCTGGAACGTCACTGGAGCATTACACAACCCAAATGGCATATGTTTGAAGGCGAAAGTCCCATAAGGGCAAGAGAATGTGGTCTTCTCTTGGTCTTTCGAAGCTATGGAGATCTGATTGTAGCCCGAATAACCATCAAGAAAGCAATACCAACCCTTACCAGCAAGGCGTTCCAACATCTGATCCATTAACGGCATAGGGAAGTAGTCATTTTTCTGTCCAAGCATTCAATATTCGGTAGTCCATGCATACTCTCCATCCAGTCACAGGCTACATCGGAACAAGCTCGTTTCTCGCATTAGGTACCACAGTCATCCCACCTTTCTTGGGCACACATTGAACAGGACAAACCCGACTACTAGCTGCAATGGGATAAATGACTCCAACATCCAACCACTTAATGATCTCCTTTTTCACTTTGCATAGGCGTATTTAATCGTCTTTGGTGCTCAATACTAGGTTTGTGATCTGGCATAAGTTGGATTTTATGAGAACAAATGCCGGGAGGAATCCCAATAATGTCCGCAATAGTCCACCTAATAGCCCTCTTGAGCATCTTTAACACAGAAACCAAAGCATCAACTTGTTCCGCATTCAAATCGACTGCAATGATGACTGGTAAAGTACCATCACTCCCCAAGAATACATACATCCAATGTGATGGTAGAGCCTTAAGCTCCAATTTTGAAGCCTCTTCAACAGACGGTTTTGCGGGTGGAGAGTCTCGATTCTTCATATCTAACTCCAATCTCTTCGGTTTGGAACGAAATTCGAACCTATCAAGTGCGGAAACTAACTCATCATAACCTTCAAAACCATCACCCTTAAAATTCATCATCACCACTTCAAGTGCATCAACACCCAACCGCTCTTCAATAGACACATTAGAACCTTGACCCACATTATGATTCACCACAGACACTAGCTTGAGATCACTTTCCTACTTCTTGGACCTACAGATATTAAAAGTCACCTCTTCACTATTCAATCAGAACTTCATCTGCCCTTTTTTCATATCGACCAAGGCACGCCCAGTAGCAAGAAATGATCTCCCAAGGATGATGGGAACCTCAAAATCAACCTCACAAACAAGTATCAAAAAATCCGCCGAAAAGATAAAAGACTCCACTTTCACAAGTACATCTTGGAGCACACCAATGGGCCTCTTCACAGTTCAGTCAGCCATGAGCAATTGCATTACAGTCGGTTTTGGAGCCCCTAAACCCAACTTCTTGTAAATAGACAATGGCATCAGATTAATGCTAGCACCTAAATCACACAACGCCAACAAAATGCAACAACCCGATGGTACATGGAATAGTGAAGGCACCAGGATCCTCCTTCTTCTGCACAAGTGACCTTGTAGCAATAGCACTACAATGTTGCAACCTATCATCAGCTTTAAAACTCACGGACCTCTTCTTAGTCACCAAATCTTTCATGAACTTCGCATACCCAGGCATTTGCTCCAAAGCTTTCTATCAACGGAACATTGATGGAAAGTTGTTTCAACATAGTAATAAACATGTGGTATTTCCCTTCTTCATTCTTCTTCGCCAACCTCTGTGGGAATGGAGGTGGAGGTATAGGCATGGAGACAACTTTTAGGGTTATCTTTGCTTCTTTCTTTGTAGCATTCTTGGACTCTCCAGTAACCTCAATCTCAACATCATCTTTACCAACCTCAATTTCAACCTCAGACAGCATAGGTGGATCAATGGTTTGCTTACCTCCTTGAGTAGTGACTGTCATACAATGCCTATCATTTTTTGGATTTTGGATGGTGTTGCTAGGAAGTGTGCCAGGCTGACGTGGATTGACTATAGTGGACAACTGATTCATATGCTTCTCAAGTTGCTTGATCAACACTGCATGGGAATCAACTTTTTAACCAATTCCAGACAAGTCGTTTCGCATCTCCTTCACATTCTCATCAGTCGAATTGAACCTCTTCATCATCTTCTGCATCATATCCTTAATCTGTGACATACTACCCCCAGCTTCCCTATTGCCAGATTCTCGATTATGTGAAGGGACATAAGGCCCAACTTTATCGTTCATGTCACCATAATTATTCTGGTTGTAGTCGTTATTGCAATTGTAGTTCCCATCCCGGACATATTGACCCTCTCGATTGTAATTACCATAGTTCCGACCTTGGTTTCCTGGCGCCAATTATCAAAATTGGAACCTTGGGCGTTGGCTCGGAAACCCCTCGTCTGATCATTCACCAAGTAAGCATCCTCCTCATAGTAACATTCCTCTACCGGTGGTGGTGGAGTCCTAATCAAATAATTCACCGCATTAACCTTTTCTGCACCTCCGCTAGCATGCTTCAACACCAACCCAAGTTATGTCCTCATCTGAACCATCTCCTCACGAATGTCATCAGCAGATTGACTGGTGCATATTGAACTACAAAAGTGCTTCTTCCCGTGTCTAACTTTCGAGTGCTCCATGCTTTATTGTTTTGGTAAATCTTCTCTAGTTTCTCAGCGATCTCCTCAAAATTGCACTCACCATATGATCCTCCTGCAATAGTATCCAACACACCCTTACCATTGTCATCTTAACCTCTGTAGAAATACTCTTTTAGTGACTCATTATTAATGTGGTGGTTCAGAACACTTCTAAGGAATGCAGTGAACCTCTCTCACGAACTACTCACACACTCTTCAGGTAGTGCCATGAAGTTGTTGAGTTTATCTTTGTGGTTCTGCTTCTTTGACAACGGAAAGTACTTGGCCATGAACACTCTTGCAATTGGTCCCATGTATGAATTGAGTTGTATGGAAGCTCAGAAAACCATACAACAACATCACCGGTCAATGATAGAAGGAAGACTCTCAACCCTATAATGTTCATATCTAACTCCGGTCACCCCACACAACTCTTACACACACTCCTCAACTTGGCCATGTTCCCATACGGATCTTTTGAAGCCATACCAGAAAGTAAACCCCTCGTTGTAAGCATCTGCATCAAACTGCTAGTCACTACAAATGTATGCCCTAGAGGTAGAGGAGGGAAAACAATGGGTCCTTCAAATTCAACATTGTTGAATTCGACCCTGTAATTATCATGCAGTCTTGGTTCATGTGGAGCTTGTACCCTCAATGCATCTCTGTAATGACTCGAAAAATGATAGGATGACATATAGCCTTGACGTTTGGTTAGTGTGACTGTAGGTGGATGTCTGGACTGTTTTGGAACCTTAATGGATTAAGGTGGAAGCCTAGGGTGCAAGCTAGGACCTAACCTAGCAAGATAGGGTGGTGGAAACCTTGTTACTTGATGGAGCATTCTGGCGATGGGCTGCTGGATCGCCCAAAGGGTTGGGCGAGTCACCCTTGTGCCCTTTTGATCGCATAAGGAACTGCCCTCTTAGCCTTAGTTCTGGAACAATGGGCGAGCTAAGTTGAAGCTAGCCAAGCAGGTTGGCAGATCACCTATTTTCTCTCCCTCCATCGCCTAGTTGACTGCCCATTTGGCCAAGATGCTGGACAAAAGGGCGAGCTAAAAGGGTAGCTCACCAACCTGGTTGGCGTGTCTCCCTTTGGCATCCCTCCATCGCCCAATGACCAGCCTTTTAGTGAGTACACTGGAAAATTGGGAGAGCCAAGGGTGCACTTGGCGAGTCGCCTAGTGCCCTTAGCGAGCCAAGAGGGGCAAAAGGGCGAGGTAAGGTCATGAACGGTTTTCATTTGACTTAGAGTGTAGGGTCAACTTCAAATGATGATATCTCTTAGCTCAAAACTGATTATGTGGGCCATTACATATCCTATGAAAGGTCTTTGATTCCTCTTTCCAACGCCACCCAGTTTGCCCAATTCCGACCATGGAGTAAAATGTTATACCCGAAATATTAAAGCACTGTCAAGCTGGAACAAAGGGCGAACCAAGGGTGCACTTGGCGAGTCACCTAGTGCATTTGGCGAGCCCTAGTGTCCAAAGGGCGAACTAAGATGGGAAGGGGCAGAATTTTTAAGTTAAGACTTTATGGGTCCTTAGTCCTTTTCCAAAATTGACCCTATGCTATTCTATTCCTTTCCTAGCAACTATAAGACCTTTTTATGACCTAATTCCTTTCATTTAAGTCACTCCTATTAGAATTAAACAGAAACCCATCTCCTCTCAAATATTTCTCTCACTAGATTTCCTCTATTAGATAAGAAGAAGAAGAATGGGGCCATTGGAGCTAGGGTTCGACAATTTCAAGGTGCTTCTTCCTCAAATTTCTTGGGGATTCTTAGTAAAGGTATGGAAGTTCTTTATCTAGGGCAATTTATCACCCTAGAGCCAATTCCAAAATAAATTTCAAGTTTTCAAAGTTTATGAAAAAGCCTATTTCTCACTCAAACTCAAGGGTACTTGCATGAAACAATTTCAAATGATAAGATATAATATTATTGATGTTTAATTGATATTTTAAGGTGAAAAACTCTATGAACCCTTGATTTCACAAAATCCCTAAATTTAGCTTATGAAGTGGGTTTAATGTTTATGATTGAATGATGACTGAATTATGCTTAGATTGAGTTGAATAGTTGATTTATATTATTATCTATACTTATCTATTGTGAATTGTTTAAGAATTGAGGAATGGTGATTGTGGCTTTGGAAAAAGGGTAAGTTGACCTAACTTCATTGTTAATGTAGAATTGATATAGAATTGTGATAGATTGATGTGTGATCCACTTATGGTGGAGGTGCTTATATGTTGAATGTATTGTGATTATGGCCTTGAAGGCATTGTATGAGGAAATTGAAGTGTTGGCATGATATCATATATGTGAATGTGATGTGAAGTATTTGAATGAGAATGATCTAATGAAGTAAAGGTAATCATGTCGTGAATGTAAAGGTGTTCATGTGATCTCAAGGTGATCTTATATAAAGTGTTATTGTATTGTGATTGAAAGAATGTCCTCTCTTAAAGTTCATATGTGATGATGATGGAATGTGAAGGATATCTATAATGTGATGTATGTCTTAAATTGGTAGACTTATGTACGTTTTCTTGATGAATGAAAGTTGTTAAATATGATCTCTTGACTTGGTAAGGCATAGGCATCCTTCTCTTGAGTAATGAATTGACTTAAGTGTCTAATTAAGCATGAATTGGTTGACCTAGATTGGTAACCTTTTCTTGAATGAATGAATGAATGTCTTGAATCAGCTAGACCTAAGTATGGTGCCCTTTTTATGAATGACTAAAGAGGCATTCTAGGCTATACCTTGAATCGGCTAGACCTAAGTATGGTGCCCTTTCATGATGAGTCTAGACCCCTAAGTGAATGTGAAACCTTGAAGAGGTGGACCTAAGGGTGATGACCTTCTTCTTGAGTGAAATAATAGACAAAGAGCTGGTGGACCGAAACGGTAGAAAGCCCTCTTTAAGAAAGTCAATGAGCTATCATTAATGAACCTTGATCAACTAGACCTAGCATGGTGCCCTTCTTGGTAAAGGTACTATGGGTCGGCTAGACCTAATGATGTTACCCTCTCTAGTACATACGTGTGAATGAAACTACTCTATGGGAACTAAGGCTAGCACCGAGTGGATATGGTTAAGATGGTGTCTCTTCCCTTAGAAAAGGCAAGAGTCCAATGAATATCTTTGGATATCCCCTAAACCATGTGCCTACATGGGTTGATTACTAGTTCTACCCTTGGCAAGTAGAACATCCTCCACGGCGTGGGATTTATGACGCCGGATTCCATGCTTAGCTAGTATGGTCTATGTCGGTTAATGCCTATTCCCATCATGTGGGATGTGCACTCTAGTTATTGGATAGGTTCTACAACGTGTAGGTAGTAGTATGGGATGTTATCTACACATGGCACGAGTAGGCTTAGAAGATATTAAAGTGAGTTCCCTAAGCCTTAATGGCTATTCTATGAAGTCCTCTAAATGCATGAATGTGTCCTAAATGACTCTAAAGAATAATGTTGACTTGTTATCCTTAGAGCATATTGCATGTCTCTCTTATATTAAGGAAATGAACTATTTATCATGCGGTATTGAAATGTAAAGGTTCTTGTCTAGGGTAGCCTTGAGGAACACTTAGGTGTTCTTGAAGAGGGTGTATGGGCGCCCACTTCATGTCTTACTCAAGTGTGTCTTAGGGTAACTTTAGATAGAGGTCCTAAGATCATGAAATGACTTATTTGACGAATATGTCTATGTGGTGTGTATTGATAATTGTGAAGTATGATGACTTGAGGTGGATGATTAAAGGTAATGATAATTGGGTTTATATGTATTGAGCATGTCTATATTATGATTAATGACTTCTATGTTGGTAATGGTTAAGAATTATGGCTCTTATACGTGTATCTCATAAAGTTTTACCAAATGGCACAAAAGAATGTTTCCCCAATAAATGTCCCTTTTTGAATGTTTTTGCATGGCTTCCATACTTAGTGCTTAATTCTGCTAACCCCATTTCTTCCCCTTTTGGCTATAGTGTAGGGATTGGAGATATTGGTGTGCTATGGATGATGGATAGGTTTCTAAGGTGTTTGAAGATGAAGACTTGGTGAGTCCTCATAGCTTCGAGGACAATACCCTACATGTTCCCTTTTATGTCTTTTAGTATTGTTTAAGTTTTGTATGGGCTTAGTCCCAATGTTTTACTCTAAAGGTATTATATGGTTTTGATACATAAGTGTATAAAGTTAGAAGTCTTCCGCTTGCTATTTTTATGAAAGTATCTTCGTTTGTGAATAAAGTTTTAAATTTTTCTCTATTTTTAAGTATTGTATGCAACAAATGATCTAAGAGGCTTGCATTAGACCTCTTCGAGTTCAAGTACATCAGTTACAACTAGGGGTGCTCTCGGGTCGTGACAATCTCCAAGTAGATTATCACCCTGAACCTGAACATTCTCATTATTCACTTGGTCCTCAGGTTCCTCTATGACTGGGTGATCACGGACCCCTTGATTATTCATCATTCTCAATGTTTTGCTCAACTCTGGATCGTACGGGGTTAGTGGTTTGCCTCGACTCCATGTACTTGGCATATACTAGAGCAGAAACCTAAAGAAAACAAAAACAAATGAAAACGTAAAATTAGGAAATAATTGACTAAAGTTCAATAATGTAGTTAAACTTAATCTAAAAGTCTTATTCCCCTGCAGTGGCGCCAAAATTTGATACGCTCAAATTACACTTCCCTAAAGAAGTATAAGCGATCGTTATCAAGTAAAGAACCCAACTTATAGGTTGGGGTCGATCCCACAAGGAATATGATTTAGACTTAAACTTAACTCACTATTATATCCATTTAGCCAAGTTATTTCCGAGACAAGTAAGTAAAGGGGGGAGGGGGGCGGTCGTGTAACAAATAACTGATTGATTGTTTAGAGAACAAGTGAGCAAAATTCAAACTTTAGTTGTTATCAATAAGAGAAAGAAACTAGGGTGTATGTGTTCCCCATAAGCTCATAACGCGGTAATCCTAGTAATAGTAATCATTTCCTAGTGTATCACATGCAAAGTGGTAAGTTATGTATCTCTAAGTGTTTGGTCCGCCAAATAGAGAATTTCACCCCGCACCTTGGTCCGGCTACGTGTGTATAATTAATTAACCCTTACCTTTACCTCATATTAGACATCACATCAATGTATGGCTTAGTTTTCACCCTCGCACCAATTGACATTAGACTATTAGACAGTATCACACTAAATCTATATTGATAATTCTTTTCTTATTAACTACCTCTTTTGGTCCGGCAAGTAGCAACAAGGAAAGTTCTAAAGTTGGCCACCATTATAAAGACTTTTAAACGAAAGAATTATCAATACATGCAACAACACTATTCAAGAATTACTTAGTTACTATTCATACTTTGTTACTCAATCATGGTTCCCACAACCCTAGTTGTGTATTTAGTTACCCATGCTAGCAAGAACGCAATTCATAGTTTCGAAGAAGAACTCATGAACTTACATAATGAGTAGAAGAAACCTGTAATCTCCAATTGAAATTCAAAGCAAGAATCTTTATCAACCGAAATTAGGAAATCAAATTGCTAATGTTTGCAAGTTAATTCCCAAGAACACACCAAGAACTAGAGTTAAAACAATAATGGCTAACCTCCAAAAATGAGGTCTACATCCCCTATTTATAGAAAACATTGTCATAAACAAAAAGGAAACGAAATAAGGAAATAAATTGCTGGACGCGGCTTTGATCTACGAGACTGACCTACGGACCGTGGACTAACCTACGGTCCATATGTCCCTTTCGTGGCTCAACACTTAGACATTTTCTCAGAAGCTGGAACCTTCAACCTTTCAGATACAAACGACAGACCTGCAGAATGGAATGTAGGTTGAAATACGGTCTATTGGGTCCCTTTCCGTAGCTCCACACTTAGAACTTTTCATCAGGTACTGGAACTCAAAATCTCTGATACGAATGACGGACCGTAGGTCGACTTGCGGTCCATCAATGGCCACCATGGTTCCATACTTGGTCAAGACTTCCCTGATAATCATTCCACGCCACCCACCTACAGTCCGTAGGTCACTTCCGTGAGTGGCCACTTCTGCAGAAATTCAGTTGTCTCTCTCTCAACCTTGTCCAAGTCTATTTCCTGCAAATTTAGCACAATAAACATTAGTTCTAATACAAAATGGCCCTAGACACACACAACTCTTAAGTGAAATGTATCAAGAATACCATAAACTCACGGTATATCAACAAGCCACTTAGCATATATAATAAAAGATAATAGAAATAAAGGTTTCAAAGAGATAGTCGTATAACATAAAGAGTTTGACAAAAGCAGAAGTTCAACATAGTCTAAACTAGCCAACTATTACATCAACAGAACTGATTGGGACGTAACCCATACATCACATACATAGTCTGAGAATGGCAATAAGTAAAAACATATAAGAGTGACATCGTCCTCGGATTATGAGGACTCACCAATTCTTCGAGTCTCGAATAAAATCAACTAGCTACAAATAGAGGGAGAAGAGTCGGCAAGCCCTACATTAGTGAAACAATGTAGGAACAAGTATGCATTAGTACATGGAATGTACTAAGTATGAGGGGAATATAATAAAACATGATACATGATCATAAGGGGACATAATCAAAAACATGGAATGCATGACCAAGTTAAAACATGGTAAAATCATTTAAGAAAATTCATAAATCATGAACATGATCACTACATCTTTAAATCATAAAGGAATCTTTATAATACATTTGTAACTAACTTGGTTAATTTTATGGGAAGTTGACCATTAACTAATATAGACCATGTGAGCTATAACATGGAATCTAGTATATCCGTCATACCAAAAGAAAGGAAAACTACTTGCCAAGATAGAATGTGTACACATCATTTCATATGCTATTTGTGCATCCACTAGCTCAATCATTTAAGACAATCATATGGCGGCACATAGTTTATGGAACATGGGTAATCGTTGCAGGTCCACTGGATGCTAAGTATAAATCCCATGGAAAAGTAATTTAATCATATCCATATTATCATCCATGGAAAAGTACAATTAAGATACTAATCAAAGCTAAAAACATCATAGAGTATCTCCTTAGACCATCCGTGAGAAAATCTTTCAACATCCATGATCTTTTCATAATAGCTTTATAAGGCCTATAGTTATTAACTTCATACTAAAGTTTCCCTACTACCAAGGGAAAATATAGTTTTAAAAGCGTGATCTATAATCATTGATGGCATATCCGGATACCATAATAATCAAGATCTAATTTAGAAAAATAGCCTAAAATCATTGAGAGCAAATCTAGATGTATTCATGTCATGTGGCCAAGCTTCATAGAACTTATAGATACCTTCATCTATTAGCTTACTTAAGTCATACACATTGATTTCATGAAAATAGGCATGATTTTATAAAAATATATTCATAGATTCAAGCTTCTTCGTAAATTCATATAAGTTAGGGTTTGTAGTCAAAATTCATAGATCAATGCATGGGTTCACATAGAATTAGTTGAAAAGAATGTAATTAAGTCCATATTATAAAAATAAGATCATAATAAAGCAATTGAATTCATACAAATAGAACCCACGAGAAATTGAATGAAAACTTAATTTAAGTTTTAAGAAATTGAATTGGAGAATTGAAGAAACTTTGGAGACTCAATAGGTGATTGGAACTCATTAATGAACTCCCTACATACCTTTATTGAAGCCCTAATCAATGATGAAGAAAGGAAAGTTGAACTAAAAGAACCCTAGTTTCTTCTTCCTTGATCTAAAGAGAAGCTTTTGTTTAGAAAACCTTGGAAAGACTTTAGGAATTTGAGAGAATGAATAAGTTGGGGAAATTAAATGTTCTAAGGGTGAAGGGAATTTATAGGCCCTACATCTAGGGGTAAAATGACGTAGCTTAGGTATTAAATGAATAGGAAAATACCCAATTACACTTAAGAAATTAACTGGCGGAGTGATCTATGGGTGCCACCTACGAACCATAGAACATTCGACGGTCCATCTCGGTGGTCCGTAGATCGAGTTACTTGGGAGTCTAAATGCTTGTCACTTTCTCCTATTGGTTCCTACAGTCCGTAGAAGCGTCTATAGGTCGTAGTCCCTAACCATAGAACTCTATGATCCTTTTTCAAGTCTAAGACCACTTCAACATGACAGGTCTACATCCCGTCAACATTTCCACGACACGTCTAAGAACTCCATAGACCCAAAATTCCAACCAATTTTTCTATCAACTCTGGAACGCTTCTACGACCACTTCCTGCAGATAACCTTCTACGGACCATCCTAGTGTTCCATAGAAAACTTCAGAAATCCAAAAATTAAGAAATCTTTAAGGCCATTTCTACGTCTTCATTGTACTAACCGTATAACCTTTTGTGGTCCGTAAACATGACCCGACAACTTGAACTTGCAGTCAACATTGCAACCATTCTTTTTCTGAGGTGTTAAAAAATTTCTATATCTAGAAAAGAAATTTTAATAACATATAAGGGTTCAAGAGTTGAAAGCAATGGTTGCATCAATCAAAGGAAAGGAAGAACTGATATCAAGCCTATAACAGCAATTACTCAAAAATGAGCTATTATATTATGGGAACATCAGCTTGAATTACAATCAATTCGGGCAAGGAATTGCTCTCGCGTATACCAACTATTGTAGTGTCAAAGAGGTTGACCTAGTAAGCCTCATAATCATTGCACTATATTAGATTCTCGAAGCGCAACCTACATGATTTAGGGGTTTGTTAGTTAAATCTTTTTGTAAGGAGGATTTCACGGTGTAAAGCTCACTGATTTGGATTTTACCTTGCGAACAATCTGGAAGAGTGTTAAGAGTTGAAGAAGTCTCCATCGAGTCAGATTCATGGCATTTATGAGAGGCTTAAACGCAAATGTGGATGTAGCTTAAGCTCTATAGCACTTTTTTTCTCAACATCTGCAAATGGAAAGCTGCCAGAGATACTGGCTGATGGTTGCAGCTGCAAAGGAAGAAGAAGAGGGGTCTTCAGCTCTCTGTAGTTTCCTTTATGATATTTAAACTTTTTTGTTTTGTTTCTATTTGTCTTTGCTTCATTTTAATTAGGGCTCGGGTCATCCGGTGAACCCAAGATTTTTGTTTCTCTTTTATTGTCACGACCCAAAAATGTACGTATGGCACTTGTATTTTCCCATCAATACAAGTCAGCCCCAACCCAACAAAAATGAAAGAGAAGCAGAAAATAGTAAAAACAAGAACAAGATAAAACAGAAAACTTATTCTTTTATTAAAACCCCCAAAATCTTGATTTAAACCCATAAAATCAATAATAATAATAATGGGTAATCGAAGATTTAGAGTTAAGAAACATTACCCAACAATTTTATCTTGAAAAACCTACTTCAAATCGTTTCTACCGAGTTCTCAAAGCTCCAAAATGAAAATGGGGAAAAAAACCCCAAAATTTGGGTTTAAACACTGCCAAGGGTCCTCTCCGAACGCAGACCCCTACCTGCAAACATGGGTTTTAAATGAACTAAACCTCCGCGAATGCGGAAGGTCTCCCACAAATGCAAAGGTCAACACTTGATTTTAGCGAATTCAGTGGCATTGGAAAGAGGACTCAAAGATCTTTAAGTTGATAGGTCATAGGCCACCAAATTCATTTTGTGCTAAATGATATGATCATTTGAAGGTGACCAATACTTGAGGGATGAACTACCCCATTCATGTTCCACTTCACGGACCGTGTGAAGCACCACGGGTCGTGTAGGCCACCATTGTTCTTCACAGTGAGTTGGGGTTGTACTGGGTTGCTTCAACGGCACACTTGACGGACCGTCTAGTGGTTCGTGGTTCCTCAGTGTCCTGCAGGGGTCTCTGGCTTGCTTTCATGGGCATATTGATGGACCGTGTGGGGTTCCACAGTCCGTGTAGAGGCTCGTGGACCTTCGTGGTTCACATAATTTCCTAGTTCAGTCTTAAGTAGATTTCTGAGGTGTTACATTTTCCTAATAATTCCTCAATGATTTCTCATAACCATCTACTATTAGCCATAATTATTTGACCATCATTAAATTACTTACTAACTTGGGGAAAGAATTCAATAGAAATCACATTGTGCTTTATATACTTTTCTTAGAAATAATTTGACAAAGTTGTAAAATATCGTGGAAAAATTGAGAATAAGAATCTTATAACGTTAAGAGCACTCTAAATTTGATTCTACCTCACAAAAGTTACACATCCAACATTCGTGCTTTGATCAATATTTCTCCTCAAGAATCTCACATCTCCGCTTTGTAGTTTGTTGCATACGAGTTTACTATAGCAAAAATATTAACTCTTCTTTCTTTAATTGATTTTGTTATACATAGATCAAGTGGTAAGACTATTAAATAAATTATAGACTTAGTTGATTAACCACTAACTAAAAAATTAATTATTTATAAATACCTATCAACTAAATGACCGTACTTATCGAATAGTTCAAAATTTCCAAACCAACTTCACCGACTGAACAAACATGACTCAGAGCAACTCGATAGGGGTAAAATAAAAATTTTATAAAAAATTTTAAAAATGACCTTCCGGGTCATTACATGTTGATGTATAGCTAACTTGAAATTCGTAACAGCAAACTCAAACAATTAGAGAGTAGAAGAACACAAGAAAATGTATGTAATAGAATAAAATAGTAGAGAAGAAAAGAAGAAAATAGGCTAGGATGAAAGGTAAGGTTAAGTTGTAAGATTTTGTGTGGAGACATGCGGTGGTTGGAGGCATGAAGAATGTGACTATTGTGCCTAATAATTTTCCCAAACCATTCTGGAAGTAACATTTAATAACACTACATTGTATTTCATACGTAAACTTAGAAGGGATGTTCAAGAATGAGTTTGAAGGACTAAAAATTCGCAATGAGCGTGAAGGTGAAATTCGAGTTGTTATGATCAGTGTGAAATATATTTCGAGAGATACAAGACAAATAAGATTGATTATTCAAAGTGAACATACTTTGTCATTTTACTAGGGATGGTTAATTTTTACAGGATTTTTTCCTTATTGTTTATTAAGGTTGATTAAAAGGCCATATGCTGACTATAAGAACACCCATGTCTATTTCGCCTAATGAAATTAATTCAACAGAAAACTCTTTATTTTGGATGTATTTAATCAATTTCTAAATTATATATGTATCTTTTCTTTTCTCGAACAAAATGGTATTCAAAATATATAATTAAGTAAGCAAAAGTGTGCCTTCTCTAAACGTTAAAACTTTCAAATGAGATATAAAATTACATAATTCAATATTGTATCAGAGTAGATAACATACTATGCTTGAGTTCTCTCACCCTATATCATAGTTTCATGTATTTGGAACAAGAAAAAGAATCAAGCCGATATATGAGGATTCAAGAAGTTATAAAACTTTTGAATATCTAAAAGTTAAGTGAAACACCAATATGACCCATCGCTTGGATTTTTTGCTTCCTTAGGTTACATAGGAAAAATGAATATTAGCAGTGTTTCCTTGTTTGATTATTTCAAGTTGTTGAACCCTTAAAGGTAATGAAAAAGTTACGCTCCTTATAGAAAAATTATATTGTAGATAGGTAACATATATCTGTTATATTTTGAATTTCTTATTTTTTGTCATGTGTTTACTTCTTTATATTCTAATTTTAAATTATGTTACAAGTTTTTGATTCTTTTAAAATAATAATGATTTATAATCGAGTATGTACCTATGTCGTGCTTTTGTATCTCTAATTTGTTAGCACACGATATATCTGATAATAAAACATATTATTTGTTATCATTATATTTTTTTGTTTCGTAGTCTAAAGTACTCATGCATTTCTTGCATTATTATTTTACTGAATAACACATGATTCTTCAAACAACAAAAATGTCATGCTTTATAACTCTAATTTGTTAGCACACAATCTATGTGATAATAAAACATGCTACTTGCTATCATTATATTCTTTTTGATTCTTAGTCTAAAGTAGTCACATATTTCTTGCTATCATTATATTCTTTTTTATTCTTAGTCTACAGAAGTCACGCATTTCTTGCTATCATTATATTTTTTTTTATTCTTAGACTAAAGTAGTCACGCATTTCATGCTATCATTATATTCTTTTTTATTCTTAGTCTAAAGTAGTCATGCATTTCTTGCACTTTTTACTGAATAATAATAATGATTCTTGGAATAACAAAAATATCATGCTTTTGTATCTCTAGAACCATCTACATACTAGTATAAATATGCGTGACCTTAATTAGTTGTAACCAAACTAGTTCAAAAAGGCTTTCTTGCTCAACAAAGTTCTCCTGCACGAAATTTTCATTCTCCTTCATGGATACCCCTCTTTTCACCACCCAAAATATGAAAAACTTGAAGAATAAAAAATCTCAGTTCTTATAGCACTACTTCCAGGCCAAGGTCAAATTAATCCATGTCTTCAATTTTCAAAACTATTAATCAATTTAGGCATTGAATTCACTTTAACCACAAGCCTATCAGCTTTCAGTAAAATAAAAAAACTCCCAAACGTTGAAGGATTAAGCTTTGCTCCTTTCTCTAATGGCTATGACGGCAAATTCTAGTCAAGTTCAATTGATGAGTTTTACTTGTTCTATTCTTCTATAAAGTCTCACGAGTCAGAAATTATTTTTAATTTAATTCAATCAAATGCAAAAAATGGTACCCCTATTTCAGATGTCATCTACACTACTATTATGGAATGGGTTGGTGTAGTGGCAAAAAAAAGTAATATCCCATCTCCATTATTTTGGATCCAACCAGCCATAGTTTTTTATGTTTATTATTATAGATTCACTAATTATTCTGATTATTTCAAGAACTGTGATGCTAAGGATAAAATAATGGAGTTACCAGGATTGCCACCACTTATTCCAATTAATTTTCCTTCTTTTGTGTTTGATGACATGGAGAGTAGCAATTGGGCAGTTGAGTCTATTAAAAAGCAAATTGAAATGTTGAATAGTGAAGAAAATTCAAGAGTTCTTGTAAACACTTTTGATGCTTTGAGCATTTTAAAGCATGTGACTATGATTGGAATTGTACCATCACTTCCTTCAGTTTTTCTTGATGATAATACTTTTCGAGCGGATATGATTGAGATTAGTTCAAAAAATTATATGGATTGGTTGAACTTAAAGGATAAAGGACCAGTTATTTACATAGCATTTGATAGTTACTCTGAAATATCAAGTCAATTGATGGAGGAGATTGGTCAAGGGTTGTTAAAATATGGAAGACCATTTTTGTGGGTGATTATGGAAGGGCAAGACGGAGATAAGATGGAGGACAAATTGAGTTCCAAAGAAGAACTTGAAATGCAGGGGAAGATAGTAAGTTGGTGCTCACAAGTGGAAGCTCTAAAACACCCTTATGTTGGTTGTTTTCTGACTCACTGTGGATGGAATTTGACATTGGAGAGTATAGCATCTGGGGTACCTATCGTGGCATGTACGCTCTGGAATGATCAAGTTTGTAACGCAAAATTCATTCAAGATATTTGGAAGAATGGTGTTAGACTTAATGCTAGTGAAGGTGGTGTTGTAGAACGATATGAGTTCAATAGATGTATCGAGATCGTGATGGGAGGCAGCAAAGAAGGGCTGAATTGAGAAGAAATTCCAAGAAATGGAGCGATTTAGCTAAGGAAGCTAGGAAGAAAAATGGTACATCAATTATGAATCTCCAGGCTTTTGCTAATGAGATTATACTTGGTCATAATGAGTACTATATTATTCATGAATAGATGACTTGAATAAAATAGCTTGTAATTAATTGTAGTTTTTGTAAGAGCCTTTTCTCCGTTTCAGAAAAAATAATGAATTTTTCAAAATTATTTAGAATGAAATATTTTTCTTAGTTTCTGTTTTTTGTACGCACTCATATTTTTAATTTTGTTAATCCATAATTAAAAAAAAATAGTTCTCTATCATTAATCCAAAATTATAAGTGAAAATTAGTAAGAACATACTATATGACTTATTAAACTGAACTAACATTATAAATCTATAACTTAAAACCATTACAAATAATATAATCAAATAACTTAAAGAATGTTTGTGAAGTTTGTGTATTATAGATCATAATAAATTCCCACTCTTGTTAGTTCAACAAAGCATATTAGCCAATTCAATTTGAATTGCACCATGATATTTATTTTTAAAATATGTGTGTATTGTAAAAGGTTATTAACCCATTTAGCCCTATTTTTAAAAAATATTTTTTTTATTTTAAATGAAATGAAAAATAATCGTATGATAATAGAAATACAAATTGGAATAGTTTATTACTTATTTTCTATTTGTCTTTTCACATTTGAAGTTATATTAAAGTATCCAAGCGTGAACGTTACTCCAAATTATATTCTTTAAAAAAATTTAACTAGCACAAAACTTTAGCTATTGCTTCAGATGGATAATATGACGTCATTACTCTCCTTCATACTTTTACTTTTTTTTTATAAGATGCTCATTCTTCAATCCCTGGATGTGATGACATTGTCACAACCCAAAGCAGACGCTAGGCATAACATGACGTACAGAACCCCGAGAGGACCTACACAAGCCACTTGACATACATCATACAAGACAATAGAAATAAAAACTTTGAAAGATAGAATTTATACATCAAAAGATTTTGACAAGCAGAAGTCTAACATAAGTCTCAAAGTCATCTAATACATCATAAAGAAAGTGATTAGGACGTAACCCATACATCACATACAAAGTCAAAAAAAATAGAAATGACATAAGTGAATTAAAAAAGTCTCATTCCTCGGAACATGAGGACTCATCAATATTCAAAAGTCCAAAGGACCAACTAGCCACAAGGATGAGAGGTAGGAGCGTCGGACCCTACATTAGTGAGACAATGTAGGTACAAGTGTATATTAGTACATGGAATGTACTAAGTATGAAGAAATATGCATAAACATAGGAATGATAGCATAAATGACTTAAAACACTTAGACATGATCATATTGAGACATTTTAAAAGTATTTAAAGAAGAAATGACATGAGAATCATAAAACATGGTCAAATGCATATTTACATAAAGGACTTATGAAACTTTTAAAGAAAGCATAAGCATTTTGTGGGATATGATGTAATTCGGTATATCCCTCATACCGAAAGAAGGGAGTCTACTTGCCAAGGCAGAATATGTACATATCATCATTTGCTAAAGTGGATCTACTAGGTAGGTCATTTAATACAATCCTAGGGGGCACATAGATTGGGACTAGAGGTTGCTACTAAAGACTATTTTATTTAAGCCTCCACCTCAAAGCCCTCTCGGTGCTAAGTCTAAATCCCATCAAAATCAAGGACAGCCTCCTTGGCTTCCCCTCTAATCACAATGTCTCGAATGAAACATAGTTTCTCGTCATCAAACTGGCACTCACGAATCTGTTCAACTAAGGAAGAACTAGTCTCAATAAAAGCAATCAAACCACCCGTCTCCTCAGAAATCATCAAATGGACGAGACTATTGGCTAATCTCTAAACATCTTTAGCCAATGGTCTTTCCTCCAAACTAATAACGAAAAGACTTCCCATGCTAGAAGTCTTTCTACTCAAGGCATCGGCCACCATATTGTCCTTCCTTGGATGATACAAGATGGTGATGTCATAGTCTTTCAATAGCGCTCATGCCATTTGCGCTACCTCAAGTTCACATCTCTCTGATTGAAGATATACTGAAAAACTCCGATCATATGTGAAAACCTCACAATGAACTCCATACAGATAATTTCTCCATAGCTTAAGCACAAACACTACGACAACAACCTCTAAATTATGGGTAGGGTAGTTTCTCTCATGGGTTTTCAACTGCCTAAAAGCATAGGCAATCACCTTACCCTTCAACATCAGAACACCGCCTAACCTAACTCTAGAAGCATCGCAATAAACAATGAAATCCACACCCTCTTTGGGTAGAATCAAAATGGGAGTTGACGTTAATAAGGTCTTGAGCTTTTGAAATCTCTCCTCACACTCATCAGACCACTTGAAACTCACACTATGACGAGTCAATCTAGTCAAGAGAGATGCAATAGAACAGAAGTTCTGCATAAATCGTTGGTAATAGCCTGCAAGTCCCACAAAATTCCGGATCTCCGTAACCAATGTAGGTTTGGTCCAACCCCTCACTGCCTCAATATTGTATGGATCAACTCGAATACCCTCATTGGACACCATATTCCCAAAAATGCCACAATATCGAGAAAAAACTCACACTTCGAGAACTTGCCAAAAAGTTTCTCTTTCTCAATCTCTAGAATACAATCCTCAAATTCCAATTGTGATCCCCCTCAGTCTTGGAGTACACCAAGATACCATCAATGAACACTATCACAAAGTTATCCAGATAAGGTCGGAACACTTCGTTCAACAACTTCATGAATGCTGCAAGGGTACTATTCAAATCGAACGACATCACAACAAACTCATAGTGACCATAACGAGGTCCTGAAAGTTGTCTTAGGGATATCTGATGCCCTAATCTTCGACTGATGAAAATCGGATCTCAAATCAATCTTAGAAAACAAAAATGCACGATCAAAGAAATTGTCAATATGAGGAAGAGGATACGTGTTCTTCACTTTCACTTTGTTCAATTTTTGATAATCAATACACATCCTCGTGGATCCATCCTTTTTCCTCACAAATAACACAGGAGCACCCCATAGAGAAACACTAGGGCGAATAAACCCTTTACTTAAAAAATCCTGCAATTGATCCTTCAATTCCTTCAATTCAGGTGGAGCCATACGATAAAGAGGAATAGAGATGGGCTTGGTGCCCAACTACAAGTCAATAGCAAAGTCAATATCCCTTTCCGTAGGAACAGCTGGAAGGTCAGTAAGAAACACATTTGTAAACTCTCAAACCACGGGCACAAAATCTATGGGAGGTGGCTCAACACTAGTATCCCGAATGAAAGCCAAGTAGGCAAACACGCTCTATCAACCAATATTTGAGCTTTAATAAAGGAGATAACCTTGCTAGGTTAAAAACCACTAGCACCCATCCACTCAAATCTCGGGACACCTAGCATTGCTAAGGTCACAGTCTTAGCATAACAGTCAAGGATAGCATGACGCAGAGAAAGCCAATACATACCAAGATAATATCAAAGTCTACCATTCCCAAAATGATCAGGTCTATCCAAGTATCATACCCGACCAAAGAAACAAGACAAGATTGATACACACTATCCACCACTAAGGATTCATTCACTAGTGTAGAAACATGAATAGTCACAGGCATGCAATCAGATAACAAATCAAACCCAACAGCAAAATAGGTAGATGCATATGAGAAAGTAGAACTCGAATCAAACAATACTAACGCGGGTCGATGGAAAACTAGGACGATACCTGTAATTACAGCATCATAAGTCTCAACCTCAGGACTCCTTGGAAAGTATAACATTGGCCATCTCGACAGCCTATAGTTTGAGTAGAACTTCTACCTCCACCTTGTGGAGCTGGAGTACCCCTATAACAAATCATGCCACCTCTACTGGCCTGAACTCTACCTTGACCCCTAATTGGAGGCACTGAATCCCTAACTAAGCAATTGAATAAAAACGTTGAGATCATGAATGAGTCTATAGAGGACATTGTCGCATCATACGATCGGGATCCCCATAAGTAAAGCAAGATCTTGGCACAGATAACTGTTGCTGCAAACCAGACGAACTACCCTGGCCACCTCGGCTAGAACCATAGCATCCTCAGGCTAACTGTCCACTCTCAGCGGCTCACATAGAAGCATGAATCGGCCCACGCCGGTGAAAGGAACCACTATCTCTATGTGAACCTATCCTCCAGATGAGGCACTAGAAAAACTGACCACAAGAACGAGCCCTCTTGGGCTCCCACAACTCCTCTAAACCCATCAACTCTTTCTCCTTGGCGGTGTTCACAATGGACTAGAAAGAAGCCCCTCTCTAGCCATCATGAACACATAAGATCTAACGGAGAAAGTTAACCCTCTCACAAACTGGCGAACTCTCTCTACCTCATCTGGCACAATAGTCGTAGCATGCCTAGAAAGCTCACAGAAATAGGCCGCATACTCAGTCATAGATAAAATTCCCAGAACCAAGCTCTCAAATCTCAGACGACTCTCCTCTCTTACGCTCCACGGAATGAGTGGTTTCATCTTCTGAAACCTCTCATAACACTGTTGATCAGCTGATGTCAAGATAACCTCAAGAGCAATTAGTGCACTCACAGTCGATGCAAGAACCATGGGTGATTGGCACACCTGAACATGAAGACCTGGAGTCTGTTGTTGACCTGGGGCATGCGCCCTCGAAGAAAGGTTCTTTATCACACCAAGTATCCTCAACAAAGCCTCCTAAAACAATGGAGCTCCAAACTCGAGAGGAACCTAGTCCTCAGCAACCTTAACTTGTGGCTCAGGAGAAGCCTCTCTAGCTCTACCTCTGGCCGGTGTCGCCCCACGGGCACGACCTCTAGCTGATGCTACTCCACGAGCATGACCTCTAGCTCGGTCCCTACCTCTACCTTTAGTTAGGGTCTCCACAACAGCCTCGGGGACTGCCTCACCTCTACTTCTGAAAACAGAAGCTCTGGTCCTCAGCATCTGTGCCAAAACAACACGCGGCAACTCAGCATTAGTAAAGGTAACCACGCACGATAAGAAGTTTCCTAACAATATTTGTAGCCTCTTGAAGATAAGTACAGACGCCTCCGTACCGATCCTCAAGAATCTAGTTAGACTTGGCATGTACACACGTGAGACCTATGAACCTGGGGCTCTGATACCATTTTGTCACGATCTAAAAGTGAACATGATGACACTTGACTTTTCCCACCAAGACAAGTCAACATCAACCCAACCAAAACGAAAAAAAGAGCGGAAAAAGTAAAAACAAGAACAAGATAAAATGGAAAACTCATTCTTCTATAAAACCTCCCAAAATCTGGTTGTCATGTGTACAAGTCACTAAATACATAAGTGAGGAATTAAGAAATAAATACAAGTCTTGAGCTTTGTTTCTCAAACCGAAAAAAGTGTGAGGAAAGGAAAAAGAGGGGCCCCCGAATGGCAAGTAGCTACCTCCCCGAAATTAATAGAAGCAGAAAGATATCACACGGGTTCGAGCTTGGAACCTACACAAGTGTAGGCAAGGGTGAGTATCAACAACACGATACCCAGCAAGCAACCTACTAAATAAAGTAGCTAGCTAGAAATCAAACACCCCTTACACTCCAACCGAACCTCCTCAAACTACAATCTGCACAGAAATCAGCTCAACCTAGCAATTCTATAATACACGGCTCACAGACCCAATATTCACAGTTCAACATTTAACAAATCAAATAAGTCAATCTCAATGACAAGTAGTTCAGTCACACATAACAAGTACATCAATCACAATTCACAAGTAAGTCACACATAAGCATTAAGTGCATCAATTCACAATGATCATCACTAGCCGAAACCATCTCCCATCGGCTTTATAACACTCGCCGGCAAGAACCTCGATATAATAACACTCACAGGAAAAGACCTCGGCATCATAACACTCACCGACAAAGACATCGGCATAATAACACTGGCCAGCAAAGACATCAGTATAATAACACTCGCCGACAAAGACCTTGGCATAATAACACTCACCGGCAAAGACTTTGGCATCATAACACTCGTCGGCAAAGACCTTGGCATAATAACACTTACCGGTAAAGACCTCCGCATAATAACACCCGCCGGTAAAGAACTCGGCATAATAACACTCGCCGGCAAAAACCTCCGCGTAATAACTCATCAATGTCTCGTCAAGGTGTTTACAATCAATGCATACAAGCAATATCATACCATATGGAAAAACAACAACTTATACAATTCAATTCCACAATCATGCTTTCAAGCATTTCATCACTCAATCATCAAGGATCACAATAAGGCAATTCACATTATCATTTTTATCACATAGCCTTTTTCATTTCAATCCTTTTTTATTCATTTAGATATAGCAAGTGGACAACTTAAACCATTCACCTCATTCTCATTACTCCCAACACGCAATCAACAAAGGAAGCGTACGAATTAAAACTAGAATACAAGGTTTAGGAAGCCACTTGTCTTAAATCAATCAACAATCACTCCAATAGTTGAGTCTTCCCCTTCTGAATCACTTTCGAAGCCACACAATCTATAAATAAGCAAGTATTTACAATCACTTTCTGGAAACAACAACACCCACAACAATTCCCTTGAAACCTAGGTAATTCAACATTATACCCAATTCCAAAATTAAGGTTTGAATTCGGAAAAAACAATACTCGAAAACACTACTCAAGGCTTTAGGAACTCATTAGCGAAAATCATTTCAAAAATGGATTTAAAAATAAATTCATAACTCACTTTTACTTCAAAATTCATGTTTATGAAGAACTCCCAATTTATCAACCCAAAATCTTGATTTAAACTCATAAATATAATAATAATAATGGGTAATCGAAGATTTAAAGTTAAGAAACGTTACCCAACATTTTTTCTTGAAATCGCCTCTATCGAGTTCTCAAAGCTCCAAAAATGAAAATGGGGAATAAACTCCGAAATTTGAGTTTAAACATTGTCACAGGTCCTCTGCAAATGCGAGTTTTAAATGAACTAGACCTCCACGAACGCAACAGGTCTCTCGCAAACGCGAAGGTCAACACTTTCACCTCCCGCGAACGTGGGATTCTCATCCCCTCCCTTACGCGAATGCGCTAAAAGCTCACTAACGCAGAGGTTTGTACCAGAACACAGAAAAACCAGCCAACTCAAAAATCATCAAAAGAACCCTCGGGATTTGTTTGGAACCCCATAAACACAAACCACATATGCAAATCTATTATACTCGATGTTCCGGACTCAATGTAATTGTCAAAACATGAATTCAAGGTCTCCTTGACCTGACATCCGTGAAAACCACAAGAAAATGAATCCAAGGTCTCCTGACATCCGTGAAGCCACAACAAACTAACTCAACGCCTAAAAAGGCTAAAACAAACTCGGGACCTCTTAGAAATCAACCAAGACCTCACCTAGACCTAAAATCATCCCCCAAATTCAACAGAACTCTTAGAATTCTGATCCGAGCATCTGAACCCTGAACCCTGAATGTTGACCAAGGTCAACCCAAAGGCTAAAATTCCACTATTTCACAACTTAGGGTCCCAAATCCTCAAAGAAACTCAAAATTTGAAATCAACAACTCTCGCGAATCAAATTTCACATTTCGGGACTAATGGAATCGACGAAATTTCATTTTGACACTCGAAACTCTAAAAGACACTAAAAACCACTTTCTTAACTTAGTCTTTCAAACTCAAAACTTACCAAAAAATTCAACTTTTAACTCCAAGTTCAAAACCAACTTTTCAAACTCAATAAAAAACGACTCGAGGTCGACATCGAGAGGGGAAAAACGGTAATTTCCACAAAAAAAAAATGACTGTTCACTTTTACTTGTCATTTACCTTCAACTTGACGTGGGGAGTGGGGTGAGGGTAGGAGGTGAAGAAAAAGAAAGAAAATGGAGGGATGGATCAGCTTGAAATTGAAATGTTTGAACAAAAAAATGAAAAATAAAAGCTAAAAACTCACGAGTAAACAAAATAAATATATCTCTTACATTAATTTAAAAAAAACACTTGATAATTATATTAAGCCCAGTGATAAGCTAATAAAAATCAATATTAACAGTCTAATAAAATTAAATAGTGAATAATATAATAAAAATTATTTAATAATTACATGATTTATTGTCTCTATTCATATAAATTTAGTTATGGAGATGAAGGGAGTACATTTCATTGAGTAACAATATAATATACTTTTTTTTAAAGATTATACAATGTTACATGATATAACAAGATATAAAATTTGAAATTATTAGAAACAATATTTGAATAATATCCACGCATCACATGGGTATATATACTAGTTGATATTAATATGAAAAACTTGCCAGCAATAGCACACCAACAATCTTTTCATTTTTGTATATCAAAATTCAAATTACATTTCTGTACAGACACTCCTCTCTGCCATTGGTCAATGCTGCAAAAATTCTCACTTCAGTGCCAAAAACAGCAAATACAGAATGCTTGGAGTACCAACGAAAGGAAATCAGTCACAGCAGACAACGACGCCACTTGCATTCTTTACTTTTGCTCATCTCCGACCCTGAGGTGTGTGTTCTATTGAGTCCAAACTCCTTGTTTATGGTCAAATGACCAGTTATTGCTCGATGAATAAGCCCATGGTGCTTATCGGAGACCCAAGAACCAACTCCTTTGAAAGCGCTACAAAAATCTGTCTCATTGTATCTTAAAGAGGGTCTTCAGTTTCATGACAAGTCTCCAATCCTCAACTGAGAGGTCTTTCTGTAAAAGGTTAAAGAAGCAGGCAGCAATAAGCAAAACTAGATATTTGCTCAAACAAAAGAGCTTCACCTAAAACTCTACATACCCGGAAATTGGCCTTGAGTATGTCAATAGACCTCCTTGAAATTTTGCTGACAAGCTCATCTTCCATTTCAAAATGCCTACCAAACATCTTTTGTTGCTCCTCAGGGTTAGATCCAACTATCTGTAAACATGTGCAAGGAGTGAGATCTCATGGGTATATAAGCAAAGATCAAATCAATTGCTTAGAATTCTTGAAAAAGGTTATTGTACAATGATGATATACAAAACGGATATTGGGAATCAAAGAGAAACTACTACACACTGATCCTACATTCTACAAACAAGTAAAAAAGAAAGAAGATGGATCAAAATTCTAACCAATCCATGACAATTTACAAAGTCTCAACCACTTCATACCTTAATGGCCACCCTTTGGCCTTTCTTTGCAGAGTCAACAGGCTTATGGTTGTTCTCAATGGATGCAATACGACCAATATCAATGAAGTCCTTTTGAGGAATACATATAGGAGATCCAATCTGTTCAAATTAAGTTCAGCACAGTGAGGACCACAATATACATGAAATTTTTGAAGTCTATGAATGATTATAGAAAAGCGAATTGACGAGTGCTACTATTTTTTCAACAGTAAAATCACAAACTGTAGAGTGCTACTATTGCCAGCATAAAATTGATAGTGGAAAGCATAATCAAGGTAAACCCTTCAACTTATATCATGGCAACAAACAATATACTGAACTACGTGTGGAGAAAAGTGAAACGAGAGAGAAGTACATAATGTTACACACACCAATAAAATTATGCAGGAATATCTAACTACAATTAACTAAAGAGACATGAGAGCAAGCAAACAAGACTTGAACTCGATGTGTTAAATGCTCATCGAGCAAAAGGTCTGAAGGAAGTATAACAGAATTAATAATGGACGAAAAATAGAAATAGGATGAGTACAATGAAATCTGCATCTGAACTTAAACATGTTTCCCTAAGGTCCAAATCTTGTAAATAAAACAAAATAAAAACCTTACCTTGGAGATGCAAATCATGGTGTAAATGAAGAATGCTGAAAACCTTTTGAAAGCAGAGAACTCAATGATAATAATAACCAGTAGAAAAGCTAGATTCTAATCATAAAGGCAAAAACTCTGATGGAACCTTGTTAGATAATCAAGATTCCCAATTATAAGAAAGAATTATAGAGAGAACGGATACGTGCTAACACTGATTCTTCGAATATCACTACAGCATAGTTTCACCAAACAAATAGGAAACAGTCTACAGAGATACTGATCCATGTACTAGCTGACATGATATGTTGCAGTGTGGGATCCTTCCCCACCACTTAACTAGGCCTTCCTCTAGGGGCAAAATTCAAGTCTACTTGAATATGGAGTGTAGTAGTATAAACGATTGAGAAAAGGCCGGCTACTTGGCAAAGGCAATATCTTTCTATGGGTGGTAGACTTGCTCTTATCAATATTGTCATGGATAGTATTCCCACTTACTTCATGCCATTATTTCCTATCCCTGGTAAGGTATTGAAGTAGCTAAGACAAAATCAGAAGAAATTATCTTTGGGAGGATAATAATGAAGGACACAAGTTTCACCTTGTTAAATGGTCTCAAGTCATTAGACCAAAGCCACGGGGGGATTGGGTATCAGGGAGCACAACAAAAGTTTGTTGTTTACATGGCTTTGGAGATATGGAATGGAGGACAATAGCTTATGGAAGGAAGTGGTTGCAGCCAAACATGGTAAGTTGAGTCACTCACTAAGCAAAGCAGAACTCCATATGGAGTTGGGTCATGGAGACATGTAAGTAGGCTATGGGAGGAATTTCATAAAGAAGTCTCATTCAATGTTGGAAATTCCCTGAATGTAAAATTCTGGAAGGATATAGAGAACTCCAATTTTAGAGAAACCTATCCATCACTCTTCCTGATAGCATGAGATCGTGACTCTACAGTTGCACAGAATAGAGAAGGCAATCAGTGGAGTCCCCTCTTCAGAAGAAACATGAATGACTGGGAACTTGAGTCTTTTTGACTTAATGTGTAATCTGGAAGGCTTCAACATGAAGACTCGGGCTGCTGAAGCATTAAGCTGCGGTCCTAATGCAAAGGAATACACAGTACAACTGGGATAAAAATTGCTAGATGCTCAGAATGGAATTTTAGACTTCTAGCCATAGAAACTAATTTGGAGGACAGAACTCCCACCAAAAGTGATATGCTTTAGCTGGTTGGCTCTAAAAATGCATGTCTGACACAGGACAACATCTGCAGGAGATGTTTCCAGTTAGTTAACAGATACTACTTATGTCAGGTAGCTGCAGACATGTGGCATATGTTTCTAGATCTTTTCAGCCTCAAATGGATGCTGTTGAGAGCTGGAGCCTTTAGAAAGCTGAAACAACAAAATGTTTTGATGTAGTTGTCAACTCTAAAGCACTTGCTAAAGTTGTTTTTCCAGATTTTGTGAGCTCCCTTAGATTAGACTGGCCCTTAACATGGTTGTTCCCTTTATGGTGTTTGGCTAGCTCCCCGACCCTTTCATAGCATCTTGTATAGGAGCTAGCACATCTAATTTTGTATCCATGGCATCTTCTTGATGCCAATCAATGAACAACTTACTTTATCAACAAAAAAAAAAAATATTGTCCATAAGTTTGTTAATGTCAGACCAGCTGTCTCAAACAAGGTTATACATAAAGAAGTTACACATTTAACGAGAAATCAATGTGAGTAATCAAGACCCCTTTCCCCAACCTAATGGAAGCATGAAATTAGAGAAAATCTGATAATATCAGCACAACCCATTAAATATTGATTATCTATTCTTATTTGTATTGCTGATGTGCACAAAAGCTAGTTTTCCCAAATGAAATGCAGAGATTCCATTATCATTAATTTTTCCTTTTTTTATAATTAAGTTGGTGAATGAGATCAATGAATATGAGACAGTAGACAAGAAAAGTTAATACCCTGACAATGCCCTCAAGAACATCAACTCCCAGAACAATTGGATCCTTCTTGTTGAAGACACAATTCGGTACGATCTTGAGCACACAGGGGAAGACTGCTTCTTCAGCAACTTCCTTCTTTTTTTCTTCCTTGATAGTGTCAATGTAAGCTTTAAACTGATCAAATAAGTGATATATAATATCAGCCATAAAAACCTTGACACCAAGTTCATCTGAAAGTTCCCGAGCTTCCTGTGTCACTTTAACATCAAAGGCCAAGATGGTTGCATACTCTTTCTTCTTCTCAAGCATAACACTAGCTTTCATGACATCCTTTTTATGCACGGGACCTATGCCAATCCCACTGACAGGTATGCTTACTTCTGGGGTCTTCAAAAATTCCAGCAAAGCTTCTAATGATCCAAGTGTAGATGCTTGAACATATACTCCCTCTCCACTTTTGTCGATCCTGCTCATCACTGACTTCATATCTTCCATAGCTGCTTCTTTGATGTCTTCCACATCATCATCAGGCCCCACAACATATAGACTAGTGCCAGCAATTGCATGCTCAAAGCCCTGAACAAGAATAGAAAGAACAAAGGAGGGGAAAGGAGAAATCTCTCAGTCTCACTTATTCATGGAAAACCACCACTAAATAAATAGCCATATAGTAAATAGTGAAAGCATCACACATCAGTAGAAGAAAATATCAATACACCCATGCAAGGGACTGAAAGGTTATGGCTCGCTAGTTGAACTTCCAAGTCAAATTTCACTGAAGTAACAAACTACACAAGAACAACCATTGGATTTCTTACAACTATTCCAAGTCAAAATAGGAAGGTATTTGTACAGCTATTCCAACAGAATTTTTCTCAAAGGTATCACAAAATATCCGACTTAGGAAATCAGAAATTCTGAACAGAATTGATATGCTCAGGGACATCATGAACAGAACAAAAAGAAAAGAAGAGACTATATGTGCCAAATTAGAATAACCTTCCAATGCTCTTGCACAAATTTCACCATATTTTTTGAACATGAGACATCAAGTGCATTGGTTGGTTTCCAGACAAGAAAAAATAGAAAATGGAAAGAGGTGTACGTGCAAAGAGATAGCTCCTCCACTTCATATTTTTCATGCAATTACGAAGCTTCCTCCAAATCTTTACGAAAAGTTATTTGACTTCCAACAGTAATCAGGACTCAAAAGTTATATCCAGTAGATGACACCCTACTCTACTTGATTGATCCTAGAAAAACTAATGCTAATTTTCTTTTTAATTAAAAGGTTAGGAACCCAAACATAACATCATCTGATTTTAACAACAAACTAATCTAAGATTCAAAATACATAACCCTTCGAGATGGCCCAGTGGTTTGGGCTTGGGACTTCCATGTTGGAGGTCTCAAGTTCGAAACCCATTGCCAGCGAAAGCAAGGGGTTTACTTTCTGGGTCGATCTCGTCGCACCAGGCTTGCCTAGCGTGGGTTACCTCTCCTATGTGATTTGCAAGCTATTGCATAGGAGCAGGGGTTTTACCCTGTGCGCACACCCAAAGGGTAGCGGCTGCGGGTTTCCCTTGTCATCAAAAAAAAAAAAAGATTCAAAATACATACATTTTCTAACAACAGATCAGTCAAAATAAAATCCACTTCTGAGTCTCTGCATTAAGTTTCCTACCCAATAGACTTCCTAAGCTTGATCCTAAGACTGACCAAAAATGCACTCACAGATTTACAAGTAGTTGATAATACCTGGGCGGTTATCTTTATACCCTGGGCAGCCTTGATTTTCTTATGATGCAAATATGTTCCCTGAAAGGATTTTGCCCAAACAAGAGAAGGCACTTTCATCAGTACGCCATTAGATAAATCACATATCAGATAAATTCAAAGAAATAACATGACAATCACTTCATTCTTAAGATTTTTTTCATGCTCCATTGACCACAAGGTCCAAAAGTACAAAAATAATTAGGACATAACTGAACCTGCAGGCTTGTGTCCCACGTTCGGAAAATTAAATAAGTAATGTGCATATCTTGATTGTGGGAAAAGCCTATTTTAACAGGGGCAATTGGAATTTGAACACAAATCTGGAAGCCTCACAGCAAATTTCTGATCTTCTGTTTCTTTTGTTCAGAGAAAATTCAAAGTGGCAAAAACCAAGTGTGTTATCAGCAATCTAGGATTAATGTAGCAGCTAACAATTCCATATCCATGAAAGCATCCACAAGCTTGAAATGATTTACATATATCTCAAAAGACAGGGGTCCAAATAAACCAGGGTATAGGTACTGTTAAAAGAAGGAACCAAAACAACAACTGACATCATAAACTCAACTTTCAATACATCCACAACTCTTGAGCTAGAACCCCCACACACAAAGTAAACCTTTAATTTTTGTGCACCACATTTGGCGTTGAGGAAACTAATAACTCTAGCACAGTGTGTTACCTTGACAAGCCCAGACTAGATATTACCAGCATATGATCTACGTTAGAGTTCAAACAGAGCTACTGTTGTTGTAAAGAATACTTTTAAGTGGAGTAGGTTTCTTTGATAGATTTGATAGGACAACTGCCATTGTTTTTAGGCTTTTTGTTGGTTGTGGATATCTGTAAAAATGGCTTTTGCACTGCCCTAGTGCTTTCAATAGCATTGTTACCAGTTTCATAATAATAGGACTGAATACTTGCGACATATATACTTCAATGCCTTTAGCCCATCCATTATTAGTTTTCCCCACTCATCAAGCACCCTCCTCTTTTTACTCCTTTTTACTTTTTATGATACATACTGGACAAATTACTCCTTAATGTTTTTATGATTATATAAGGAGTTGAACTAACAACAGCTGCTTCTACTCAATCTCATGCAAGTTGGGGAAATTTAGAGAGTTGAACTGAGGTAAGAGAATATTTTCTTTTTTTCTGATAAGTAGGTTAGAGATGTTTCAATGGAAAACCAGTAATCTGGAGTGCCTAAAGGAACATGTAGTTACCTTTACTCGGAGTTCCTTCATGGGGTGAGGCGTTAGTAGTGCTCGGATGGAGGTAACGATAGGTCCCTACACACAAAACAATGCAGGAAAAGAGGAAATTTATAATGTCAAGACAAGTCACCACACTGGAGGATCTGAACATAGCAACAAAGTAATGGCTCACTAAAGACTAAAGTAATGGACATAAAAAGGAGACTTCCATGCCTGCATGCCACAAACGACGATTTGATCTCCTTCATGAAGGACACCATTAACCAAAACCACGTCAATAGTCGTTCCATGCCCTTCAACAACCTTTACCTCCAACACAGTACACTGCCAAAGAGTAACAACAGTTAATCATCCCATATTGAGAATCTATATTTAACTGATAATGATATCATGTGAATATCATACCTGAATTTCATTGCTATATGTCAGTCTCTCAATCATTGTCTTTTGTGTCCATTGAACAAGTAACAACAGCATGTCAGGAATACCTTCTCCACTGTTAAAGATCCACGGAATAAACATGTTTAGTAAAAATCAACAGTCTCACGAAGTGCTAGATGGACGCCCAAGGAAAATAAAGAGGAATAACACACCAACACACCTAATAGCACTAGTTGGTACAATACTGAAGGTATCCTTCCCCATTTCTTTGTTTTTATAGTACAATTCTGTATTTATACCTTGTTCCTTGAACTGGGTAACAATCTGCGACAATTAAACAGAATTCAATTGAGATAAGGTCCACAAATTGAGGAATGGTCAACTCAAGGAGTTATAAAAACCTGAGTAAGCCTTGTATTAAATTCAAATTGAACATCTTTGGACTGTTGCTTCATCGCCTTCACAATGGGAGCATTCTTGCAAACTTTCCATCCATAAAGCCTATCCACCTGCATTGTAATAGTATCAATGAAACAAATTAAACAACAGGAAATAAAAGAATACAATCAAAATAACACCATTGAAAAGTGCATCAACATAGATTATCTTCACCTTATTCAGAGCAACAATAAATTCTGTATTCCTCATCTTAAGAAGATTAAGTGACTCTATGGTCTGTGGTTCTAGCCCATGCATGATGTCAACAACCAAAATTGCAATATCACATAAGCCTGAACCTCGAGAACGCAGATTCGTGAAAGATTCATGTCCAGGAGTGTCGATGACCAACAAACCAGGGACCTTCAGCTTCGCATCAGCTTTGAGCTCCTTAGTTCTCTCACGTATATTCTCAGCTGGAAAGTAAGTTGCACCTATCTGCTGAGTAATCCCTCCAGCTTCACCTTCTTGAACGTTGGTGCCTCGTATGCAATCAAGTAGCTTGGTTTTACCAGTATCAACATGCCCCATAATACAGCAAATAGGAGACCGGAGATTGTCTTCATTCTGGTTAGGAGCACCAGGTTCTTCAGGACTGCCTTTCTGCTTATTTTGCTCTGCATCCCTATCCTCAGGCTCACCCTTCCTACTTCGGTCATTCTTCAGTACACCTGGTACAGTTGCAGCAGTTTTTTGAGTAGGAATCACCGACTTGGCAGCAACAGGCAGAGTCGCTGCACCATGAACAGCTGAACTTGCAACCTGAATCTCTTTCTTAGTTATAGGCTGCGGTTCTGAATCTACCTCCTCATCTTCAAAAGCACTCTTACCAGGCAGTTTCAGATCAGCATCATCCCAACTTTTTGCATCCCATTCTTCATCATCTTCCTCTTCTTCTTCAACTTCATTTTCTTCTGCATCAGCTATTTCTGACTTTTCCTCGGTAATTGTCGAATCCACATCCTCAACTTTCTCAGTTTCCACAGAATCAACCTCTGACACAATCTCCTGATGATGTTCTTTAACTTCTGATATTTCAATCGACTCTTCCTGCGTTTTGTCATTAGCCTGAGCTTGTGGTTTTGACTTCTTCGTTTGATAAATTGGCCGTTTGGCGGTCTCTTTCTTATTCTCCCCAGTGGGGAGTGTCCCACCATTAGCAAGAAATTGTTTCCTCATTGCTTCTAATCTTCGAGCTTCTTCCTTTTGCTTTCCTGTAAGCAGTTTCCCCTCTTGTTTCTTCTTCAAGAGCTTTTCCTTTTCTCTCTCCTTTTTCAAACGTTTCTTCTCTTCTGCAAGTTTTTCTAGCTCTTCCTGGAGACGTCGTTCCTCTTCTTCCTTCCTTAACTTTTCCTCCTCTTCCCTCTTCTTCCTTTCTTCAGTTTCCTTCATCTTTTTTAGTCTCTCTTGCATCTCCCTAACCTGCTTTGACTGTTTTTTATCTACCAATTTTCCTTTTGCGTCATTTTTTGTTTCTTCCTGCTTTTCCTCTACATTAGAGGCAGCAGCAGCTGCCTTTTTCTCTTTTTCCTTCTCCTTCTTCTTTTTCTTCTTCTTTGCAGCAGCAGACTCCATAGCTCCTTCTTCAACTGCTTCCTTCTCAACAGCAGCATCACCTAGTTGAGGCTGCAATTGGCCTTTCTCCTCTTGTGGAAGAGAAGCAAGAGTAGGTGCAGATGTAGCTGGTGGCCCTTCACCAATTTCTGCCAGAATTTTGTCAATGTCATCCTCCTCTTGAGCCGTTCTACCACCCTTTTTCTTCTTAGATTTATTATCTTTTGACTCCAGCTGCGCCTGCACTTTCTCTTCAGACGGTGCAGGAGCAGGAGCAGCTTCTTCACCAAGTTCTGCTAGAATCTTGTCAATCTCATCCTCATCTTCTTGAACTGTACGACCACCCTTTTTCTTCTTGGTTTTATTCTTAGAAGTTTCTGGTACATCTCTTTCCTGCTTTTTTCTGTCATTATCATCAGCTTCTTCTTCAGGGTTAACCCCTGGGCTAGCTTGTTCTGGTTCATCTTCTTCCTTAACAGCAATTTTTTTCTTCTTCTTAGATGACTTCTTTTTACCTGCAAAAATAAGTTCTGGCGCATCATCTTCTTCAACTGTCTCTGTCTCAAACTTAGAAACAGAAGTATCTGCCTCCTCTTCTTCGTCAAGAAGCGCCACACTAAATGAATTGCCAATAGTCTTCCCTATACCAGCAACGACAGGTTCTTCATCTTCCTCGGACTCTTCATCACCAATTGTATCAAAAGCTGTAGAAAACACACTAGCACTGGCTTTTCCCTGCTTTGACTTGTTCAGTTTCCCAGAGAAGGGAGCAATCTCTTCATCCTCTTGGTCACTATCCCTTGTTAAATCCTCTCCATAATTAGAGGAACCCTTCTTCCCCTTTTTAGCTTTTTTCTTGCCACCAGGTATTACTTTTTCTTCCAGAATGACAGGTTCCTCAGTCCCAATAGTGGTGTATTCATCATCATCAATTACCACATTCTTCTTCCTTGACTTGCCTCCACCACCACCAACCTGCTTGGCCGGCTTCTTTCTCTCATCATCATCAAGTACAGTATCTTCCTGAACTGTAGGTTCTTCAGTCTGTACAGAGTACTCATCATCGTCAATCACCCGATTCTTCTTCTTGGACTTCCCTCCTCCACCGCCCTGCTTGGGAGGTTCAGAGTTCTCTTCTGTTGTCTTCTTTCTCCCCATTGAACTTCACTGCTAGTTTCGGCAGATGTATGTGTAGTATTACTTCAACCAATCAAAAACCCTACATCCGAAAATCAAAACACATAACAAACCTAATTTCACTTTCCAAACGGAAAAAATAATTTGAACATTATTTTCTATTTCCACTTTCCAAAAAAAAAATATAAATAAACGAATTATTTCAGGTTGAATCTAAATGCTCTAAATGAATTATTCAAAAAACGAATTATATCTAATACTAGGTCAATTGTCCGAGCTTGGCACAAGTGTGAACTATTCCAATTAGGTCACATCTTATTAAATTTGTAGTGTAGTTGTTAAAGATAGTGCTAATCTAGAAGCTTAACTTATTATCATTTTATTTTTTAAGGTTTCCAGATATACGCCTAAGAGAATATTGTCGTTAAGGCTTTAACCTGCATTGGTTGAGTCTGAGTAAGAGTAAGTCGGGTTAATTTATATTTCATTCCTTATAAATTTGTCTGCACATCCTTAACAAATTGTATTTTTCATCTAATTCTTAGTAGCAACATGTTTCGTAACATATCATATTATTGATGTAATATTGTGTTCAACATTAGCATCTAGTTGATTAATACGAGTATTCTGTGTGTCGCACCAATCTTAAATCCACACCGCTATTTGCTCAATTTCTTTTAATGTTGTTTATCTTGCACCTAATTTGGTAGATATAGTCTACCGCGATATATTATTTTTCGTTGGCTTATACTATTTGTTCTTAACGTTGTAGCACATTGTTGACTGAAATACGATACATAATTAGCATGACACCTTATGTTGGCTTCTGACATGTCATTAAACAACGCGCATTGTATACAAAGTTATAGATCATGTGACTCTGTCTAAAAAAGTTGTCATTTATGCAGACCTTAGACAACAATATTACCTATTGTATGATAATAGATGACTCATCCAATGGTGAGGCACAAAAAAATCACAATGATTTGTGGTACGTGTAGTTATAGTGATCTGCATATTATATTTTATATCGTTGTTTATCAACTTGAATTAGTGGACCACATCAATCTTCTCTATCATGGGTGGCTTCATCAGAACCGTAATATGTACTATTAATAACAATATCAAACTGCAGGTCAATCTCCTATTACGTAGACCTTCATGCACTCTAGTATTGAATTACGTACTGCTACCTCCGACCGAAGCTCTGGCCATCTTCAAGTGTCATGAATGTAATCAAAATTTATTTTTTCCAAAATAGGCATCTACGTATCTATTCATTATAAGCCCAACTTCAATTTATTGTATTGACACAATTATTGTTTAAAAGTATCCTAATATCTAAAGAAATTTCCACATCAAGAAATAATAAATACCACATCAACTTCTAAAGGAATTTCCAGCATAACATAAGCATAACTTTCATATAGGAAAATCATTTTGAAGGATCTATTTCTCATTCCCCTTTTTCATTCTCCTTTTTTTATCAGCTTCTATATCAACTTCTATTTCCAATTTCTTCAGTTTTTAGTGGTTAATCTTCATCATTTTTTTTAATATTTGAGCCTATTACAACTCTGATGCATTTTACCGCCTCTCATAATTCGCCCTGCATGTTGAGTTCACATCACAGACAAAGTGACTTGTCCAATATAATAATGTTTCAATATCAAATTACCCCAGGCACATATCCCGAAATAGAAATCAGATAACAATAATACTATTGTCCTTTGCTAACCTCTAATTCATGTCCATGTGTTTTGCATACCATCCTCATTAAGTTTATATATAATCATTCGTTAGGTCAATAGTTAGTATGTACTATATAATTATAAATTGTATAAGTTACTAACCTCCAAAGTATGTATTTGTAAAAAGATTATCATTTTTTGGATTGACTATGTCGTATAGAACCTAATTTATGGTTATGTTTAGAGGCATTTGCATCTTATCTCCATCATGAATCCATATTTATACGGTTAGTTATCTAAAAATTCATCTGAAAAGTTATTTCTGTAATATTTCTCGTAAAAATGTGTTGTAATAGCTAAACTTAGTGGTAAATGGTATTCCTACTCACTTTCCAATGGGCATACATTCTGAAAGATTTCTTTGTAAATAATATTTTTCCTACTCACTTTCCAATGGGCATACATTCTGAAAGATTTCTTCGTAAATAATATTTTTAATGAATCTTTGGTCTTCTGTGTCCTTGTCCAGATTGAGGATTGTCAATCCTTCTCTTGTTGTTACACGTGATACTGTGACATATAATTGTCCATGTGTGAATACCTGTTTTGGAAGATACAATCCAACTCTATGAATAGTTTGTATTTGGCTCTTATTAATTTTCATAGTGTAATAAGGTGCTAAAGGAAGTTGGCGTCTATTAATCTTGAATGACCACTTTGAATCATTTGGAGACATGATAATTTTGGGTATTGTGACTCTTGTGCAGAGGTTCTTATCAGAGATGATAATAGTATTAACAAACCAAATAACAATATGCATGATAATTAATTCTATACCATTGCCGAACTATTATGTTTGGTTTAGTTTTCTAAAAAGTATAACTGAACTTTCTACTTTTAAGTGTATGTCATGGTTAGGGATGCCTAGAGATCATAAGTTATTTAAAAAATTTGTAGGATAAAATATATCTTCCTTATTAGTGTCCATGCTTGCTTTGCACACGTTGTCAAAGCTATAATAAGTTCTTCCTTCCCGTGGTATCATTTTCATAATTTTTTTCATTTAGCTAATGAACCATTTCATTTTTTTGTGTGAATATGGCTCTTTCTTTTGAGTACGTTGAGTCGTTATACTTCTGTAATAGGGACGGATATACTGCCTCTACAATTGATTCTATATGATTATGTAGCGGTGCAATTCACACACTAGGCGAAAAGTTTAATGAACTTCTTTTTTTTTTTCTGTATAAACATATCTCTCTCCAACCTTCAAAAGTCATTTATCAAAACTTCCAATTTTGTCTGCTTTTGATTTCATTATTTTTTCATAATTAACTCCCATATGTTCCTTCAATTCATAAATAGAGAAAAAGGGCCATAAATGCGAGAAGTTTAGTGCATCAACAATGTTAGCTCGTGTTTTTTTTAAAATAACTGACACAATATTTGACGGAAATTACCTCCACATACGACTGTTAGTCTCTTAGAAGGTTTATCGGAGTTATTCTCATACCTACCTCGGAGAATGTCCTTCAGGGTCTAGTCTAAGGCATCAAAACAAAATTTATTTGGCATTGGTCCTTCATCTCAGATAATTAAAACTTTTTTTTAAGAAGTTTCGCTAATTAGCTGCTTTATTTTATTTCACAAATTGACTCAGAAGTGATGTCTAGAGGAATATGAAAGCGTGAATGAGCAATCCTACCATTTGGTAATAACAAAACTGTTATACCAGAAGCAGTAACAGGGAGAACTATTTTTTATTATGATTTGATCTTTGAAATAATTGTATTCCAAATAAATGTCTTGTGCATACCATCATGTCATGTATAAAAAATAATTTGCCTTTTTCATTATCAATAGATGATATTATTGCTTCATATATCGAAAGTTGACAACTATTTAACAAAGCAAATGATTTATCATGAATATTTTTGAGCTCATCTTTGTCATAGTTTAGCTCTTCATTAATCAGATGGTATCCTACATCAAGCATTAATGTAGAATCTAAAAATAGCAACCCTTCTATGTCTTTCAAACTTTTACTCATCTTTTGAAGGATGTTTTCAATCTCAAACAATGAATACGCTTCAATTTTTTCTTCACTTAGTTTTAAATCTTTCAATCGTAATCTTTTTCTCTGCATCGATATGATATCTTCTAATAATATTCCATAGTTATGCTCTTAAAACTTACGTGAATCAGAGAGCTGATAGTGCATAACTATAATTACAAAGAGATGTCTCAACTCAATTCCAGTTGCCCACCTTCTCATCATCGAATAACCCTAATGCGTAGCAGACCTTTCGATAAGTTTTACATTCTACTCCATTAATAATTTTGATGATTTTGAAGGAATTACACCCTTTGACAAAATTAAGCAACATGCACTTATAAAATCATTCTACACTTGCTGAATGTGCAAAGTAGATTCTACCAATTGCCTGCCCCTTCTACTTCCTTGTCCATTTTTTGTTTCTTCCATTCTAGACCCAGTGCTTATTAAAGTTTGAATATGTCAACTCTCTCAAATTAGGGTATTCTTTATTTACCATATACTATTCTGTAAATTTTATTTTTTCTCTATCGAATCTACCCAATACGCTTTCAGATCGCTTTGGTTCTTCAAATATTATGGCGTTTTGTCCTTGTAAACGGAAAGGTAAGCGTTCAATTGTTGGTTGTTTGTGATGTATGTCAAATTTGTAGATCCTCCAGCAAGCTTTTATAGTCGATATGTATCTTCAATCAAAATACTTGATGATCTCATCGTTGTTTATTTCTTTATGAACATACTTGAATAGGTACTTCAACGATCTTGAGTAGTTGCAAACTTATGTCACCGTTATGACGCAAAATTCATTCTTGTCACTCTTCACTAACGACTCAAATATGCATTTTTTTAAAAACCAAAATTGGACATGTGTCATTCATTCAATGATCCATGCAATCTAAATATTTCATTTTATTTGACGTCATCCCAATTAAATTTGAAGTTGACCCGCTTCCTATGTATTTATTTTGCTTCTCTCAAGAGGGAATTTGAAGGAAAAAAATATTGTTATTAAACTGGGAAACTTAGAATTGTCACTAACCTCAATAGCCTTGATTTTTCTTATTTCATTGAAAATTTTGAATGTTTGGACTAGAATTTTTTCTTAAAACCATTGGAAGAGAAAACGAGAGTAAAGTTAATTTTTTGGAAAAAAAAATACAAAAACCTTTTGCTTCTTTCATAACTATGGGGATTTGAAAGGAAAAGTGAATCATTGAATTGGGGAAACGTAAAATACTGTAGTATATTGATATGATAGGATGTGTCAATGGTGTCTCTTTTATTTGAATTGATTGGTTTGGGTCATGAGAGCTAAAAGTGATGAACTTTGATCCACTTCTGTCAATAAGGGTGGAAAATGTGGGTTGGGTTATAAATTGGGTTAAGGGGTGGGGGTGGGGGTTTCAAATTAATTGAACTAGATTAAAATAAAGTGGGACAAATTAGATGATATAGACCACTGAATGGATGACAGTATCCTATCATGATTTTCAAAAACTATCGATTTGAACCACTAATAAAGAGAGCACGACTAGACATTTTATGGATATGATGATGCCATAAGTAAATTCTACTATTAATGAACGACACAAATAAGCATATTCTGAAAAATCGTTGATATATTTGAGCTTTTCATACACTAATTGCAATCTAACTAATTAAAAATCATTAATATGTAGAACGAGAAAAGACATAAAGTCACCACTGAAGTTGTCCCGGATTTTCAAAAAGACACCTTAACTTTGCAACCGTCCTATTACCCCACAAAATTTTCTAATATCTTTGTAAAAGGGCCATTTTGACCCATTCCCTCACATGGGACAGCACGCGTGATGCCAACACTAGTTCAACCCGACCCGATTCATTTCAAAAATAGAAAAGTCTTCATTTATTTGTTATTTCTTAGCTTTCGAGAGTCTCTTCCTTTTCCAGGTCAAACGATTGCAGTGATCATCTTTCTTTTTGGTGTTCCTTGGTCAATATTCTTGAAGAAATAAGGAATTGAAGCTTGAGGAACAAAGAATTAAAGGTCTAACAGGTTATGATTTTCATACATTATTTGATAAAGATTATATATTTTCCATTTTTATGATTTTAGGGATTATCATAGTGTAAAAAGTGTTAAATCGACCTATTATAGTTTCTATTAATAGGATTTTATAGTTTTTCTATGTGCTCTTGACTAATTGCTACCGTTAGAGTTTTGTGTTATCGACTTAGTGCAATTGTTAGTAATTGTGTTTGAGGTTAAGGTTTTGTGTTATTGACTTATTGTGATTATTAGTAATTGTGTTCTAAGTTAGGATTTTGTGTTTTCGACTTAGTGTGACTTGATTGTGATGTATTGTAATATCATACATATGTAGAATTCAATTGATACATTATCGACTTGTTTACAGGTCTTTTATTCTGATAGTGTTTATGATAAATGTTAGTGATTATGTTTGTTGTGTACTTATATATGATTGTGTTAGCTTACAGTTTGTTGGAGTTTGTTTTTGAAATGTGTGATTGAGTTGTGTTTTATTTGTCTTGTTTACATGTTTTTTCAGGATGTCTTTTGTGTTGATAACTTTAAGATGGTATCATTGGGGGAATATAGAATTTGGTCCCCTACCTAAATATATTGGGGGGGGGGGGGGGGGG
>JAJOOR010002095.1:0-96115 GCA_036250505.1 Solanum acaule | reverse complement strand
ACCTTTTGAATTTCACATCAGCAACCCTCTTTCATATATAATTCATTTCATTTGAAAATCAACATAATTCTCTGTTTCATTAAAAAAAAAACAATTAGTCTAACATTATACAAATCAATTTGAAATATGTTAAATAATATTAACTTTTCATTCCAAAGACAATACAAATTTCATCCATAAAAAATATTATAATAATAATAAAATTATACACACTCGTCATTATTTTTTCATACAAATATCATTCAGACAGTACATTACAAAACAAATTTCATACAAAACATAATATTTCACATTTAATACTAACTTAATACACATTTCATACAACAATCATCATTCATACCAAATCTATACATTTTCATACTCATTTAATACACATTTCATACAAAACGATTATTCATTCAAACTATATACATTTTTCGTCCCAAATAATTAATTACTGTCACCCAACTTTATACAGAAATAACAAAACTAATATAAACTCAACAATTTCACATTTAATACCAATTTAAAACACTTGTAATACACTTTGTCAAGAATTCCAATTTTTTTTTACATATTTCTTAACACACTTTTCATACATAATTCATTCGACTTATACTATCAAATTCATTATCAAATAAAATAAATTTTCATAAATTTGTCAACATTATAGTTAAATTATTTTTACAGAATAATTAGCTCACTTTCTTACAAATTTCATTTAATTAATTCTATCAAATTTATTCATAAAATTACATTAAATTTGTAATTTCACAAAACAACAACCGTATACAAAATAAACAAATAAACAAAAAAAACACTAAATTTTTTACATTTCACAACAGTAAACATAATATGATATCAACCGTTAACAAAATATGACTCCACCTTCAATTAATCAACACTTTGATCATTTCTGTTTCATTTCGCTATCATTCTAAAACAAACATTAAACAATAATAACTACTAATCCGAAGGATCCCATCTTTCACCATGTTTGATTAAAATTGATACGTAGTTGTCCATCACAACAAAATCAAGAATTTTCAAAGATGAAAAAATCTTCAATTACTCAAATGTGGGATTTTTTTTTGTTGAAAATTGAAGAGAGAAACGTTGAAATTTGTTTGTTGCAAATTGAAGAGAGAAACATTAAAAAAGAAGAAGATAAAATCTGAATTTTTATTTGATTTTAACTGATTTGAGTGAATTAAGGATACTAAATAATCTTAATTAGTTTAAATTCCTTAATTCGTGTTATCTATTAATTATCTACAATAAATTCAAATTAAATTAACACCACAATTTCAGTTTATTACCTGTTTTCATTAAAAAAAAAAATTCATTTTTCTTTTATCTCTTTATTTTATTTAAACAACTTTTTCAATTATTGAAAACAGTTTTTTTTTAAAAAATTATTTGTTAGAACCTGAAATTTTTAATGCTATAACTTGAAAGTCTAAATCTACTGCTATAGCTTGAAAATATTACTATATTATATGACATATATAAAATTTACACATATTAAAATAGATTGAAATAGAAATTGGATTGAGTTATGACCCGCTCAAATTTATTAAGAAAATTTACACAAATTTTTTAGTGTTAAGAGCTAATTACATCATATCCCTACTCTTTTCTAAATTACAAAAATCTCTTAAATTTGATGAAATTTGAATACATCCTAAAATGTTTTGATACAATGCGTCCCTATTTTGGATACATCGTTCAACGTCTCGATACATTATATCTTGGTTTCGAATACATCACTCAATGTCTTGATACATTGCGTATGTCCCGATACATCGCGTACATCCCGATACATCGCATAAAGTGATGTATTTGATCGATATATTACGTAAAATGATGTATCTGATAATAAGAGAGAGTAGGGATTCTTATAATTTTTCAAATGTTGGAGAATTTTAGAGAATATGATTCAATTAGTTATGTATTTAGATCATTTTTCCAATTTATTTTGGGTTTAAATGGCTAAAAATTGGATTGGGTCATCACCGTCTAATTTAATTCGTTTAATCTCAATAATTTACAGTCTGAAATTTAACTCAAGAATTTTTTTTAAAATTTTTTTTGTAAATGTATAGATAAATCCTAAAAGATATATAAATGAATAGTAATTCATATCTTCAATATGAGAACATACGCTACACCTATCCATATAAAGACCTTAAAACGGATTGAAATTAGAGATTTAATTGGATTCAATTAAGGATTTTTTTAAATGAATCAAAGCTTGAATAAATTGCGATTGACTCAAACCATCTAAAGTCCAACCCATCAAATTGTGCACATGTTAGATGAGTTACCTACATTTTAGCTCATTTTAACACCCCTAGTTAATACATTGAGGATTATAAGTTACATAGAGTAACAATTTGTTAGAGTATAATTTATTAAAAAGGGTTAAATTTAAAATTAGATGTTTATGTTGTCCATTAAGTTATGAATCTTTTATGAGATGAGGTTGATGAAATTAGGCCCTACACTTTTCAGTCCACGCCTCAATTTGTACATCTCAAAAGCTTAAAAGGCGGGTGAGTGTGGGTGGGGAAACGAAAATTGTACTATACTTACCTCTCAATCATCTTTGACCTACAAAAAAGAAAAGTCTAACTAGGCCATATGTCTCCCACATTATGTTTCTCTAATAACTCAATATTAAACTTACTTTGCATTCTCTTCTACTTTTTTGACAAAATAAAAAACAAAAAATTCCTTCTTTATCTTTGACAAATTTCTATGAATTTGCTCACCATACTATTTTTTCTTTTTCATATTATTTGATCAATATTAACTCGACGCAATTCTTAAGAAAGCTTTTATTAAGGGTGTATTTAACGGTTTTATTAATAAAACTTTGAAATTTTAAATTTAAGTAGTAGTACTTTAATAGTTATTTAATACCAAAGATAGCATAGAATAAAAAATCTTTTGATTTTTTAAAATGGACAATTAAAAAGAAAATATTGTTTTTGATATAGCTAGAAGCCAAGTAAAATGAAACGAAGAAAGTAGTAATAAAATTCAAAGAAAGAGGTCATTACACAAAAGATAATATTAGAGGTAAAACAAATTGACTAATTATCATAAATTATATACCTGAAGTAAAACAAATCAAATTATCTTAAAATATTACTATATTTTTATCATCTCAATTCATATGACACTATTGACTAGGCATAAAGTGTAAGAAAACGAGATTTTCAAAATTTATTTCTAAAATAGATCTCAGACATTTGTGCAAGTGTGACTAATAACTCTATTAATTAAGAATAAAAAACGGAAAATGATCAAAAATACCCCTGAACAATTGGAAATGGATCAAATATACCCTCCGTCTGATTTTGGGGTAAAAAATACCCTTACCGTTAGTGTATTGGCTCACTTTTACCCGTCAAAACTAACAGATGTCATGTCACCTTAAAAATCACATAAAATATTTTTTTTTTTTGCTGATTTGGAAATTCAAATGGACAAAAAAGTCTAAAAAAATATTATTTTTTTCTTTGACCCATCTTCCTCGACTAGTGATGAATTATGAGGCATCTGGTGGGAGAATAGCAATCGTGTGCCTACCCGAATTCTTCAGTAAGCTCTTGAAGCTACATGATCTGATGACATTTCTTAATCCGTAGTATATACCTTCAACTTGGCCTGTTCATTGAGTTCAATTTTTGGGTGTTGTAAATGTCTAGTGGAAAAAACATTATGTCTATTCTTTTGTCCTCAAAATGCAGCATTCAATGATCACTTCTTGCTGCCATTACTCTTTCTACTTTACAATTTTTTTTGGAGTGCCTTCAATGTTCTAAAAAATATTTTTTAAAAAAATAAAAAAAAATCTATCTTTCACTTCTTTTTCTTTCTCTGAAGAAAAGAATGAACCTGTGACTGTGTAAGAAATTTTTCTTCATTTTTTTCATCTGAATTTATTTCTTATCTTCTCCTCCTTATATACTTTCAAAAATTCTATTATTCCTCGAAGATAAATTAATTCTCTCCCTTATACACTAATTTTATCATTATTCTTTTTAATTTCAAGTTTTTAACTCTCATTGTGGCAAGCAGGTAAAGGAAAAAAAATCTCGGAATTTTTATGAGGAAAAATAAAAGAACAGAGGTTTCAATATTGTTGGCTGGGATAATTACTCCATAAGTCAAAATCCTTGCACAGTTTTATTCATTGTATTATTTCCTGTAGTTTCAATTCTTCACAATATATTTTCCTATGCTATTTATCTTCTCCAATTTCAAAAGAAAAATTAAGTAAGAAAATGCCAAGATGATGAGAAGGCAACCGATTGAGTCAAAATTCCAACGCTTAACGTTTTTTTTAATAAATTTCGTCGAGTTTTATGAGTGGGGTCTACATCATCTTCGGGTAGGAGAACAACAATGGCAACATCGAGGTTGTAGATTACTTTCGGTTGGATTTGCATCTCTGCATTTGGTGATTTCTTTTGCAGATCCATGACTGTTTCACTACAATTTACTCATTAGGTCTTTTTGTCCATTTGAATTTCCAAGTCAGCAAAAAATATATTTTTTTATGTGATTTTTAAGGTTACATGACATCTGTTAGTTTTGAGAGGTAAAAGTGAGCCAATACATTAACGGTAAGGGTATTTTTGACCCCAAAATCAAACGAAGGGTATATTTGATCCATTTTCAATTGTTCAGGGGTATTTTTGACCCTTTTCTGAATAAAAAATAATAATTTTAAAGTTAAAGTTATTTTAAATTATAGAAAAATGATATTTTTTTGATAAATTAAAAAGAAAAGTGTATTATACATAAATTGGCCGATCATGTAATTAAAATCGAGTTATCAACTAATGAGGGATTGTAGCATTGTTGATGGTGTATTTCCATCTCATGTTCCTTCGCTCATCGATTATATTTTGATTAATTTAAAACTTAATATAATTAATTTTGTATTTTAAAGGGATAAAAGAAAATGTGTGGGGCTATCATTCTTTAAATAAAACAAAATTTAAAAATTCAGTAATTCACGAATTAAAATTTTGAATCTTATGTTATAGTACCAAGTTAACCCGTACTTGATGGTCTTAATTATACAAATCAATCACGAATTAGTTTAGCTTGGATAAACTCTCAAAACATTAACCAAAATGGAAGAGAAAGAATATGCACGTAATTTTTTTTGGATTAGACTAAAACAATTGGTGTTATGGCAAATTCAGAAAGAAAAAGAAAAGAAAAAAAGAGACAATAATTGAAGGTCCTCCAAAACTATTCCCAACAAAAGCTTTTTTCTAGAAAATAAAAGTAGTCTCCTTTTGAATTTTTAATTTATTTAGATAGTGAAAGATAAAGTGCAAATGGCAAAAGTTGGAAAGGCAATTCAACAATCATAGTATTTGTTTATCGAAAAAATGATACAGTTGAATATTTGTAATAGGATCAAAACACACATTTTAATTTAATTCACAATAAATTATATGTTAAAATAGACAAATGAAAGTATCTTCGAAAATAATTCAAAATTAATAAATTTATACACCTCTTGTTGGCGCCGCATGTCCATAGACGAATTGAGGATTAAAAGTTTTGAGATTCTAAATTTCGTTAATATTCGTCAATCAATTTTGTTTGTGGTTCACAAATTAATATACATAAATATTTAATTAATTTTCTAGAACAAATACAAAATCTACGAAAAAATTGTTGGGTTCGTCCGAACCCATAAACCCCACTTAGCTCCGCCTCTGTAATCACATGCTTGGCTGCATTTTACCCAATATAGATAGATCCTCCGTTTATCAAATATGATATAAATTATAACTGGTAAGCGAAATTTATTTTTGAATCTCTTAGCGAAAAATAGGTGAACTATGTTGTACCATGTGAAAGGACCCATGTCCATTCACATTTAATGCCCTAGCCACGTGTCACCTAGACATTGGTCTAAGCTATCACGTCAAAGACATAATACATAACTGTGTTCTTTAATTTGGTTTTAGCTGACATCTATGTCCTCTAACTTTTGGTGTAAACAATTAGACACATAAATTTGTATAAAATTAAACAAATAGACACATTCTTTTTAGATATATAGAGTCCTACATGAAAAATTTGTGTTAGTGAAAAATTACAAAATAACAAAATTACAAGATTACAACTGAAAATAAAAATGAAGAAATAAATCTCTTCAGGCTGAGGTGCGGATCGCGCTCTCTCTAAGGAGATTCAAGCCCACTGCATCAAATGTTTTTCACCGGTCCACCAGTAGTCCTCTTGACTTGTCCCCTCCAGGATACAACAGTCTTCACAAAGTATAACTCAACAACTTTGGACAAGAGTTGAGTCTAAAGCTCCACAAAAAATAACACCTCCCTTCAACTAATAAGAACTCTCTTTTTGACAAACTTTATGCACTCTATATTTTCCTTGTTGTGTAGTGTATGTGTATCCCAAACCAAATGAAGACCACCACTATTTATAGTAGAAGTCTTCCTAGGAATAAATAGAAAGATAGATTGAAAGGAAATTGAAAAAGGATACTTTATCGAATATGCCAGGCCCGCGTCTTCCATCAGTCTAGAGAATACGGGTCTCTCAAGGGGTCGGGAAATGGTGTAGTAAATAGTGAAGATAATGGTCTTAGGAGTTAAATAAATTACAAAAGATAATGGAGGATTAAAGAATGAAATAATGTATAAGAAGTTACAAAAGTTCTCTTGGCTGAATGGTGAAAGCCAACCGTTGGTGACATGCAACTAAAATCAGTAACATATGCAGTAACTCCAAAATGGAGTAATGCTATGTACTAACTCCAAAATGGAGTTATGCACTAAGCAAGAAGTAATTGTCATTACTTCTGTAGCATATGAGAAAGTCAACCAAACGGTAATATTTTAATCCCAAAAACTAAGCAAATTAATATTATAGAATATTAATATTAAAATGCTAATACAAAACCAACAATTCCTCACTCATTTTAATATTAGTCAAGAGAGTATATCAGCTGAAGGAAGACTACTATGCATAATGAAGGTGTGTTCTGCATTGAACTTCCAATTAGTAAAATAGTAACTTTTACTCCAGAGTCGTAGTGGTCTCAGACTTGAAATATACTGCTTAAGGGAAATAAAATATTACTGCCCACACATAATAATCAAGGTGTTGACATGAGCTTTAAAAGCCAGCACGTTATGGCCATGTGCTATTCCGATTTCATGAGTGCTTTTGAGAATAAGCCAATTCTCATAGGAAGTGACCTACTTCCACACTCACATAGGTGAAATTTGTCGAGAGTGCTCCTGTAAGCTTAACACTCCACCCATACGAGCTACAGATATTCATTAAGAGTTTTATCAACTCAACCTTCACAACTCACTACAGGAAACAATGCACTCACATCATAGGGAGGGAAATAAAAAGATAGTGCATTTTTCAGAACAAGTCATCATATGATTTGTTTTTACCTTTGAACTTGGTTATAGGATCTCTAGTCCCAGGTTGGGTTTCCTCATATTTGACTCAAGGATTTATAGGCTTCAATCACATCCTCCTCGATGTGCTCCAGACCTTTTCTCTTGTTAAGGACTTAGTAAGAGGATTTGCAAGATTATCACAAGATTTGACATAATCAACGTTAATGGTACCATTTGTCAAATACGATCTTACATTACTGTGTTTCCTCCTTATAGGTCTGGATTTACCGTTGTAATAACAGTTTTGAACTCTACCAATCGCAGCATTGCTATCACAATGAATTAAAATAGGAGGAATTGGTTTTTCAAAATAAGGTATTTGAAACAATAAATCTCTTAACCAATTCGTTTCCTCACTAGCTGAAGCTAAAGCAATTAGTTCAGCCTCCATGGTAGAGTTAGCAATTATAGTTTACTTTTTTTATCTCCAACAAATAGCACCACCACCTAAAGTAAAGACATAACCAGTGGTAGAACAGGAATCACATGATAAAGTGTTCCAATCTGCATCACAAAATCCTTCAAGTACAATAGAATATTTTTTATAGAACAAACCACAATTTTTTGTTCCAATTAAATATCTCATAACTCTTGTTATAGCATGCCAATATTCATTACCTAGCTTGCTTGTAAACCTGCCAAGTACTCCTACTGCATATGCAATATCAAGCCTAGTGCAATCAATCACATATCTCAAACTTCTGATTATGCTAGCATATTCCTTTTGATTTATTATATCATTTTCATTTTCAACAGGAAATAAGTGAACACTTGAATCAAAAGGAGTAGCAACATGCTTGCAATCATGAAAGTTATATTTTTTTCAAAATTTTCTCAACATAATGTGACGGGTCAAAGAAAATTCCATCATATGTTCTTATTATTTTTATTCCAAGAATAAAATTTGCCTCACCAAGATCTTTCATATCAAAATGGCTTCTAAGAATATTTTTAGCTTCATCAATAACATTCATGTTAGAGCCAAAGATCAATAAATCATCAACATATAATCACATGTGAATTATTCCAAGACTTATGATATATGCACTTATCACACTCATTTGTTTTAAAACCATTTTCAATCATGCAGGAATCAAACTTTTCATGTCATTGCTTTGGTGCCTGTTTCAAGCCATATAGGAATTTAGTAAGTTTACATACTTTGCTTTCTTGGCCTGCTTCCACAAAATACTTGGGTTGATCCATATAAATTTCCTCATTTAGGTCTCCATTTTAAAAAGAAGTTTTTACATCCATTTGATGAATTTGTAAATAAAAAATTGCAACCATATCAATTAAAAGTCTTATGGATGTAATTCTTGTTATCAATGAAAAAATATCAAATTTTTTTTGGCTTTCTAGTTGTTTAAAACCTTTTGCAATTAGTCCAGTCTTATATTTATCAATAGATCCATCCGGTTTCAATTCTTTTCGTAAGACCCATTTGCAACCAATTGTTTTACAACCCGGTGGTAATTCAACTAACTTCCAAGTTTTATTAGAAATCAGTGATTCCATTTCATCATTTACAGCCTCTTTCCAAAAAATAGAATCATGTGAAGATAATGCTTCTTTCAAAGTGAGAGAGTCATCTTCAACATTAAACACACAAAAATCAGGATCAAAATATTTTTCTACTCTAGCTCTTTTACTTCTTCTTAACTCAAAATCATTAACTTCTTTATTTTTCAAAGTAGAAGTAGAAGAACTAGGTATTGACAAAATATTTTGTTCAATCCTTTGACCCCCACTATTTTTAGAATCAAATGGAAATTTATTCTCATGAAAAATATCATCACCCGATTCTATCACAATATTATCTTCAAGATTAAAAAATCTATAGGCGTACTATTTGAAGCATAACCAAGAAAAGCACAAGTAGTAACTTTCTTACCCAACTTTGTAATCTTGGGATCCATTACCTCACAAATGCTAGACAACCCCAAACTCTTAGATATCCCAAACTTGGCTTATAACCTTTCCACAATTCAAAAGGTGTCAATTTTGACTTTTTATGAGGCACACGATTCAACACATAACAAGCAGTCAAAATAGCTTCACCCCAAAAATTTGAAGGTGCATGTGACTCAATAAGCATGGCATTAGTCAATTCAATCAAAGTTCTATTTTTCCTTTCCACTACTCCATTAGATGAAGGAGAATAAGGAGGAGTAGTTTCATGAATTATTCCCAATGATCTAACAAAAGAATTAAACTCATTTGACTCATATTCACGGCCTTTATCACTTCTAATTCTTTTTATTTTTCATCAAGTAGACATATGTAAACTTGGAAAAATCATCAATGAAAGTGATAAAATATCTATTACCTCCAGGTGTTAAAACTCCACCAAGTTCACAAATATCAGTATGAACTAATTCTAACAAATCAGTTTTTCTTTCAATTTGGAAATGAGGCCTTTTATGATTTTGGCTTTACACAAGCCTCACAATTTTCAAAATTCTTTTTAACCATTGGGATTCATCCTAAACTACTCATGATTCCAACATAACGATCATTAATATGACACAAACGAGCATGCCAAAAATTGGTAGAAGAAAGCATATAAACAGAAGTAGAATTTTTTTTTCATTTCAACATTCAGTTTAAACATCCCATCACAAGCATACCCTTCCCCACAAAAATATCCTTCTTCACAATTATATATTGATTAGATTCAATAATTTGTTTTAAGCCTGCTTTATTAAGAAGAAAACTAGACATCAATTTTTTTCTCATGGAAAGAGTTAAAGTACATCTTTCAAAGTTAATATCCTTCCAGAAGTAAAACACAATTCGACTTCTCTCGTTCCAAGCACTTGAGTTGTGTGAGAATCACCAAGCATGATGGTTTTGGGCTCCTCAAAATGAGTAAATATTTTAAACCAGTCCTTGTCATAATAGACATGACGGTTTGCACCAGAATCAACCCACCATCCATCAACACTCTCAACCATGTTTATGTCGGTAATCACCGCCACAAAAAGGTTCTTCGGTAACTTTTGCCTAAGAGTTAGGACCACGTTTTCGGAATCTGCAAAATCAAGCAATATGCCCACTCTTGCCACAAACAAAGCATGGTCCCTTATCTTGAACTTGTTGATTTTGTGCTTGGTTATTTTCACCATTATTTTTCTTGGGAGGTCTACTATTATTTTTCTTAAATTTTTTCTTCTTAGGCTTTAAAGAAGTATTTTTGTGAGTTTCAAGAGTAGTATTGTTTGAAGTAATTAAATTTACCTTCGTTGTGATGTTGCTCTCTTCTTTTTGTAAAAGTGCATCTTGGCCCCTTGCCTCTTCATCATCGTAATTTCCACTTTCCCATGATGAGAAATAAGTTCATCATCATCCATGGAGGTGTCATCAACTTTATTAAGATTCTTTTAAGTTAATTCATAAGAAACATTGAGAAGACTTACGTAGAAAAGTACTTTACCCTTCCATTTTTTGAAATGGTTACCATTGAACCGAAATGACTTGTTAATAAGGTCTCCCATCTTGACATCCGTGGTATTTTCAATTGTAGCCATTACTGAATCTCCTTTAAATTGTTAGAGAAAAATTACAAAATAACAGAATTACAAGATTACAACTGAAAATAAAAATGAAGAAATATATCTCTTTAGGCTGAGGCGCGGATATCTCGCTCTCTTTAAGGAGATTCAAACCCATTGTAGCAAATGTTTTTCACCGGTCCAGCAGTAGTCCTCTTGACTTGTCCCCTCCAGGATACAACAGCCTTCACAAAGTATAACTCAACAACTTTGGACAAGAGTTGAGTCCAAAGCTCCACAAAAAAGAACACCTCCCTTCAACTAATAAGAACTCTCTTTTTGACAAACTTTATGCACTCTATATTTTTCTTGTTGTGTAGTGTATCCCAAACCAAATGAAGACCACCACTATTCATAGTAGAAGAAGTCTTCCTAGAGATAAATAGGAAGATAAATGGTATAGTAAATAGTGAAGATAATGGCCTTAGGAGTTACAGAAGTTACAAGGATAATGGAGGATTAAAGAATGAAATAATATATGAGAAGTTACAAAAGTTCTCTTGGCTGAATGGTGAAAGCCAACCGTTGGTGACATGCAACAAAAATCAGTAACATATGCAGTAACTCCAAAATGGAGTTATGCACTAAGCAAGAAGTGATTGTCATTACTTCTGTAGCATATGAGAAAGTCAACCAAACGGTAATATTTTAATCCCAAAAACTAAGCAAATTAATATTATAGAATATTAATATTAAAATGCTAATACTAAACCAACATTTTGTGTCTTAAGTGGCGTTATACATATATTTGTTACGTATGACGAATGTGTGTATTTATTCAATTTTATATAAGTTTTAGTGTTTATTTGCGTACACTCAAAATTAAAGGGTATAGATGTTAGCTGAAGCCAAATTAAATGAAAATATGTGTCATGCCCTAGTGCAATTGCGCACAAGTGATTATAGTTATATATGCACTATCTGAAATTTAAAAATTAAAAATTAATTTGGTATGTTTCTACTCCTACTACTGCTACTGAATGGATTAATGATCTTATTTATTTGGCATGTCTCTACTGCTACTTAATGGATCAACCATTCAAGAGCAATGGAAAAAAAACAATTTTTTTCTTTGACAAAGGTGACCAACTTTACAAATGAATCTCACTCAAGAAAAAACAGACCAAAACAAAAAGGGACCTCCACCCAATTTTGTAAGAAAAAATTGCTAAAATAACAAATTAAAATAAATTAAAGAGCATGAAATGAGGAAGAATCAGGAAAATGAGTCTAAACAATCTATTTTCCCCAACTTTACCTAATCAAAACATTGGTGGAAGCTGATCTTGTTGGTTTGGGAAAAGTTAAAAAGGTATTTAGGACTTGATAGAAAAAGATGGGTGGAGGGGTCGGTAATAGTGGTGGGGGTCTATTGATATTTTATTGTTTCAAACAACATCATGTATACATATTTTATTGATTCGATTGATTTAAATTCATATTGAGTAATGTTACACTAAGTTTTAAGGGGTAAAGTTATCTAGCCTATAAATTCGAACGTTTGATTAATAGTAGAGGTATCTCAATCAAATCGATCACTGTACAAATTATTAATTGATTGTGTTTATAAGAGTAATTTTAGCATTAGATTATGGTATGATATTTCCTTTATCTTCCATGATTTCAAAAATTTGAACTTTTATGTATTGTAAGGAAAGTAGAGTAACGGTACATTATTATGTACATGGTAATAAACTTTAATATATTATTGACCTTTATATATTCTCATTTATAACTCCTTTCTTAGGTATATTAGAAATATATTCCCCTCATTTCACAAAGAAAGAAGAGGAGAAATTAAAAGAAGAAATTTTGGGATATTTGTTTTGCATTGGTGAAGGAGTAAGAAGGATGTGCCTGGCTCCCTGTATGCCACATACTTTCACCAATTCTTTGATTGACTGATCAGTGGGTGGCGTGCGAGGAGCCAAGCACACCACCCGCTTTCTCATTTTCAATTTTTTTCTGAGATTGCTATACTTGTTGATTTGGAAAATAAAAGTTGCTCTAAATTCCCCTCATTTTTTAATTTGTGTGTGTGTTATGTGATTATGTTGCGTTGATTTCATCTGTCATTTCTACTTCTAATTTTAAACTGAGGTAATTGTCATTTAATGGTGTGTGCGGAATTTTGCAGAAGTGGTGTCACCCTACTGTTGCAATTCGTCTGGGCAGTAAGATCAAGGAGTATGCTTCTCGATACCTCCGAAGGGAAATCTCTAATTTGAATTTCAAATTGACGGAAATCTCTATATAATGTGAGCTTATTCATGTGGTTATGCACTCTTTGAATAGGAATCTGTTTGCTGAAAGATCCTATAAAAAAATATGATGATTAGATTGATCTTCTGAATGCAAATTATATACTAGTATTAATTTTCCTTCTTTGTATACAAGTTATAACTTCTTGTGTCTTATTATTATATTAATTGTAGAATCCAATAGTTTCAAGAGATTTTAAGTATTGTCACTTTGCCAATGATGGATTTAGCGTTGCATAGTAAAAGAAACTAAGGACATTTTCATTATCAATTACGATTTTTGAAGAGATAATTATATTAATTAGCTTTTACAATCGCTATTTTACATTTCTAAAATTTCCAAGTTTTGAATTCCATGAAAAAAATTAAATTTCATCGAGTTTTCTCATTGCTTCTTTTTTTTTCTTTAATGAGTGTGTGCATATGTGAATTGTAGTTTTATTGAGTACTATTTCTTCCAATTGCGTTTCTTTTTTTTTTTTTCGTTTATACATTTGTTTGGATATCATACTATATTAGAACTAGGAAATGGTTAACTTACTAAAATGAGTATTATTCCAAATACATAAACAAACCTTCAAATTTAACTTCCAAATACATAAACAAACTTTCAAATTCGACTTCAATTTTCATTTTGACACTTTAACTCAAGCCTGTTCCAATTAAACGCTTCAACCCACATTGATATATAGTACTTATAATCATTTTTTTAGTACTAATTAGATTTGTTAATAAAAAATAAAACGGTGCAAATATAATGAAATTTTGAGGTAACTCGAAATTAAACAATAGGAGGCAAACTATTATAATGGGAAGTAAATACTTGGATGTGTAAAATCATAATTGCCTCATAATTAGAATTAAAGCATGAATAGGCTATTTGAATTAAACTGAAGGCATGGGACAAGTACACTTGGCCCCATGTCAATATCAAAACAAATAGAGGAGCAGCCAAGCAAAATTGGTTCCCTGAGACGTGTCCTTATCGTGTCAGGCCATTTTCATATACGTCCGTCCACTTTTAATTGTCATAATTTTTTTTTTAGAATCAAATAATAAGAATTTTGACTAATATTGTACGATATATTTTTTTATCATATTAATATGCAAAAAAATTGCAATTTATAGTATTATTCGTATAGTTTTTTAATATCTAAATTTTTTGTTTAAAATATTGAATTTATGTTTCACTTTAAAAATTAATCAAATTAACTTTCGAAAAGTGTAACATGAAAATTAAAATGGGGCGGTGGGAGTAGTATATTTTTCAATTTGTTTTGGATTATATAATATTTCGTTTAAGTTTTTTTTTTTTTTTACATTTATAAATAGTTTATAAATAAATATGTTTTGAAAGAAAATTCAACTTGGAGGGGATTTTACTAAGAACATAGCGATGAATCGTCATGGGGCAAGGCAAAAGATTCGATAACGAGTTTTTTTTAATTTATTTCTTTCATTATTTTTCTATAGTTGATTAGTTATATTTTTAATCTCTATTTGTCCAACTATGCATTGATGGTACTTAATTGAAGGTCTCTCAATTAATAATGTCGTTATATCTTGTGTCTTCAAAAGAGAATGTGGAATTAGGTTTTAGTTGGATACTATCACTTTAAAGTATTAAGATATTAGTGACTGAGATTTAAAAGTGGAGGTTAGACATAAAAAAATCTTTGACCAGATCTAAGCGAAAAGATTAATTTGTTTGTTATGTTTATTCAAGAGATAACACTAGAAAATCATTATGCTTGATCATGTAATACCCCACAAATTTTAAGGCGACTAACTCGCTACGCTTAACATGTACGCATAAAAAAAATTATACTTTTCGCTTTACATTGTTTGTTGATGAGTTGTCGGGAGAATAAGGTTTTAAATGAATGATCATATTGATTGTTACTTATATTACATCAACATAAGTGTTATACTGAGGTTGGGGGCCAAAGGAAGCTTTGGAACAACAGTACAAGTTGAAGGTCTTATTGAGGCGGATTATTTCTTGTAATCTCGTATATGGTCTGACTTGGGATAAGTATATCTCCCAATATATATAGAATTAGAGGGTCTATAATATATCAAATTAAAGATATTTGAGTCTAGTTTCTAACGAACAAAATCTCACATCAATATGACTTCAGAGTAAGAAGATATGCTTGTTTTACTACGAACTGCGCAGAGGCATAAATTGGTCGCGTTGGGCACGTGACTGGCACATGTTAAGTCGGTTTAAGCGTTTTAAAACAGATATGTACGAGTTGAATTCAATAGAGAGAGTTGTTAAGTTATTTTGGAAGCTCCATTTTGCTGGTTCTTCAAGTCCTCTCCTCTACAAAATCCCCCAAGAATTAAGTTGGTGCTTCAACCAAGTCAAGAAAACATACAAGTCTCTCTTTGGATAAAAGGGACAACTTTTATCGTTGCTTAATGTGAGCTTAAGAGACTGTATTTTCGTCAATTCAGGTATGGCCATGTTCCCCTCTCTCATGTATGTGATGTAAGACTCACGGGACGACGATAGGAAGTCGTGAGTCCAAGTTTCACCTATGTTAATTGATATTTTTAGTGAGGAGGGAGTGTGTGGAGTGGTTTGGTTGCTGCTTGTTAATGTGTTGGAGTCATTTAAATGTAGTGTATTGTTGTTAGTAATATGAGGGGTTGAATACTATAAACACCGATCGATTAGAATGTCTCTCTTGAGATTATGCCCACCATGCATTACACCACCACGGCAGGCATGTCAGGTGGGCAGATAACCCCGTGATAACACCACCACGGCAGGCATGTCGGGTGGGCAGATAACCCATGCATTACACCACCACAGCAGGCATGTCCGGTGGACATATGCTTACTCAGTCATCACATCACCGAGATGACCATCTCAGCTGGGCAGGGTCACTACTATGACAGGATTATCATAGAGTTCACCATTAAAGAAACACAATTTGTATATGTGCTTACTTGGTTGCATTCACGGATCAATGTTAAGTCATTATCAGATCTCAGCTTATGGAGTCTCAGGTTGTTTCTATCCCTAACTCTAGTTCACTATTTTTGATATACTTATGTTTACAGCTTTCAGCCTTACATACCAGTACATGTTATTCGTACTGACGTCCCTCTGCTTGGGGACGCTACATTCGTGCTGCAGGTGCAAGTAGAGGCTTCAATTGTCAGTTGCAATAGGTATTCAACTTCAACTTAGAATTGATATTCTCCTTCCATTCAGGAGCCATGTTCTACTTTGGCAGTATTGTGTTCTTTTCCATTTGGTATGGGTAGGTTGAGGCTCTGTCTCGTGTGCTAAGTTTGTTTCTCTTTATAGGCTTTTGTGGACGAGTATGAACGGTTTAGTTCAGTTTGGTTTTTATGGTCTTGGCGGGTTTTCGTTGCTCAGTTCAGTTGTATTATGGCCTAGTTGACCTTATGTTGTTATAATTTAATTTAGTTGTGACCTCGTTTGTCTAGATGGATATGACAGGTGGCCTGGATGGCCTTAGCAGTATAGTTTCAGATATTATATAGTCGGCTTCTCGATTAAGTCTATATTGAGGCCAGACGCACCCTACCCCAATTTTGGGGGTGTGACAAACTTCGTCTCAGAGCAAGGTCGGATCCTAGGGAATCCACAAAGCCCTGTCTAATAGAGTCTTCCTTATGGGTATGTTGTGCACAATACTCATAATCATGAGGCAACTGGATATTTAGGGGTCGTTTCATATCTTTCATTGACAATTCATTCTATAGAGCAAAATCATGAGGATATATGATATCCAATTTGAGCTATTATTTATGAATATGTCGATGACGAGGCAGATGGCTATACAATTGATTGGTATGACTTCGCGAGAGAGTAATAGCCGCCCTCGAGAAGAGCAGGGAGATGGATGAGACGCTCAGAGTGAGTCTCCCTCTCAAGGTACTGCAGCCCCTCCAGCTCCAGATAGAGCTATACTAGACAGACATCCAGCTTCACAAGTTTTAGTAATACAGAAGGCAGGGTGACAGAGTTGCTGACCCTCTGGCACCTATCGCACCTCTAGTAACCCAGATGGACAAGGAATTGAGGAAGCTATTCAGTTGATGGCTCGTATAGCTGCTGGAGAGGAAGGATGGTTGGAAGCGGAGGAAAGTTCTAGAGGTCAGACGAGTGAGAGTTCCAATGCTCGTGAGTTTTTGAACTTGAGTCCACCGCTTTTCAGCGAAATTTTTTGGTAAAAAAGGATTCATAATCGACATAGATTAGATATTAAACGAGATTATAGCTAACGTAGCGAGAAGAAATTCGACCACACTATCAAAAATGGATCTTTATCAGCAATTAATTAATGATAATATTGTGGTTGTTGTTTAATTTGTTGTTTAGAGACAATACACTCTTTGTAAATATTTCTAAAGCCTATAACAACATTGAATTCAATGACAATAACTAATGTCGATAAAAACTTTAGCATTCTTTGTAAATGAGTATATTTATTGCCCATAAAGTTGTTTTTGTTACTGTGCAATTGGGAAAATCATAATTCTAGGCATCCTTAATTTTGAAATCAATTCATTCTCTCTAATTGATAATTTTTATTGCTTTAATATTGTCAGTTAATTTTTTAGAAATAAAAATTAATTGATTGTTCAAACTTATTTTTTTAAAGGTATTGAATATTTATAATTAAACTTTAATTTTTTATGAGATTCAATATCAAACTTAAACATTGAATTATATTTGCAATGTGGCTTAGCACGGGTAGAATATATGTTGGATGGCAGTAGTTACACATTGATTAGGCGACAATTAGCTAAAGATGACTAATTTATGCACATACATATATATTATTTGTACATAAGATTCGTGATAGCACTATTTATGCATCATTTACAAACAGTTACATAAGAGCGTATCAACAAAAGGGAATATAATAACGCAATCGGTTGCTTTGTTGGCGGCTGGCATGTCACTCTTAATTACTACTGCAATTTTGTGCTGTTGACAAAATACCTATGGAGATTTTACGTTGAAATGAGAGAATTGTTTTATGTAGTGAATGTAGAGTGTAGTAATAACAGAGTGCCACCCCACACATTGTTAAAGCATCGACCATCATTCCTTCTCTTGTTCAATATTTAACCATTTTTTTCAAGCAGGTGCAAAAGCAAAAAAATAGCAGGGGAACTATTGTACCAAAACTTGAACAACTTCTCCTCGTTAATTGGATCTTCTCAAATCACAATTTAAAGTCAAAATTAGTTCAAAAGTCTAAATTGGTCATAAATTAAAGGAATGCAAGCTAAGGGGTGGACTCTATGTATTCATCCTCATCAGTGTCGTGGAAGTCCTCGGTAGGAAATGATGTAGCAGGCCGACGAGCAAGGTTGAACACTTGTTCTTTGATTTGCTCAACGGTGTCATTCATACTTTTTAATTTAGCAATTTTTCTTTGCTCAGACACTGTCAATTTTATGTAAGTTTTGCTATTTGATCCAGCTATCTGAACACCATCAAGTTTCTCGATTTGATATGACAACCCAACACCTTCTAGACCTGACTGGAATCGTCGTACATCATTTCGAAATCCCAAATTATATATTTTGTCCTTGTATGTCCCCCCTACAACTTTTTCAATTCAAATTTGAGTGGACTCTACAGGCGTGATCGAATCGCCCATATTATCATGTACGTACTGCTGATACTTTTCATGCATATTAAAAATAAAACTTACATCAAAATATATACCTATATATATATATATATATATGCACAATTTATTTTTAAGTCATTCTGACTTGAAAACCTTCGATTCAAAGGGAGTGCACCCCAATTATTTTTCCTATAAATATACATAAAATTTTAAATGATATTAATTAAATAATATTTTATTAACTAAGTATTTATTTAAAAGTTTGAATTAGAACTTATCATCTTTCTTGTAATTGTTCCAACGCTCTTTGCACCTCCGATGTGCAATGAGCCACCCTTAAGACTACTTCTAACATTTTTATTTTGCTCGGACAATTAATTGAATTCATCTGTGTTTCAATACCGGTGCAATCCCTCAAAAACATGAGACAACATCTAAGTCGGAGATTTATTATCATCCCAGACTTTCTTTAGCTAGTTAAATAGTCTCACATATGCCTTTTTCTCAAATGTGGTGACACTGATCATATTGTACTTCAGCTTTCAAGTACACGTAGTCAGAAAAAAAAAGTAGCATTAGATAATTAATAAAGTAAAGTACACTAAAAATATTAAAGTTACATAAAAATATATAACAAATTAAATATATATATACCTTCAATTCATTTGATATCGCATGTCTTATATTGTTTGGGATCTCTCCCCGAGAATGATAAGCCTCTGTAAAAAGCCTCCTAACAGACTCTTTTAGAGCCTTGGCAGCATCCTTCGAAGGGAAACCTGCAAGACACATATTAACATGTAGTTCATGAATAATATATTACTTACAAGAAATAAATAAAATAAAAAAGTTAATAGATAAATAAACAAACTTATGATGATCCATCCAGCTCAAGCATGAATCTACCAAACATGTCCATCCATCCAGGAGCTAGCTCAAATGTTTCATCATCAGTGTAGCAATAAGTGATGTGGAGGTAAAGGTGATACTCCATGATGCACATAAAATTGAGTCAATGGAGGAGTAGTAGTCATAACATCTGACTTACTACTAGAATCTCTACTCCTCATGGCAGCTAGCTGAGGAGATGCACCTGTGGGAGATGGAGATAGAGATGGAAATGAAGTACCGATCGATATCCTATCTGCCAATAAAGGTCGTTCTCGACGAATAGCCTCAAAAGGTAGGACATTGTAGCAACATGGAGTCAAGAACTGTGAAGTAAAAGAATCACAATGTGGTCGACGACTGAGTATGATATGCTCGGGGATCCGCAGTCCCAAATGAAACAACAAACATATCGATGTCAGTAATATGCGGCTCCAGCGCAGAAGAAAGAAATTACGAGATATCCTCAACATCTATAAGTCTCCTAAACTTTTTCTTTTTAGCCTTACTATGCTGGCTTACCTCAAGATGATCAAAAGATCTATCACCATCACCACCCGATGACATCTGTATGCAATTTATATACCTTACTTCATAAATACTTATATATGATTACTTATAAATATATTTGATAAGTTGTAAATTACCAACATAGGAATTACCTTTTTCTTGAGTTTTAAGTGTCTTTGAGTAAAGTTTAATAATCTAAACTAAACTGGAGAATATCAGGATTTAGAGCTAAAGAAGTCAATCAATCAAATATTTGATCAGGAATGATGAAAAAAGATGAAAGCTGGAGCAAAAAAATGAGAAAAGTAAAGATTGAGAAGTCACAAAAATCGTGCCCAAGTTTAGTTTTCCTGGAGCCGTTTCTAAGGATAGAAGAGCTTGAATTTGGCTAAGTCTAAAAAAGGAGCAAGTCCATCTCACTTTACAAAAAAATTGGCTCCACGAAATGAAAATGGGGAGACAAAAATTAAAATGTCTCCACGATTTTGCTCCACAAAATTGACAGCAGAAGGGCATCTTTGTCTAGATTTTTAGAGTTATGTAAATCAGAATTAGGACATTTTTCTTGGGTAGCTTTTGATTTTGGAAGTCTAGCAGGAGTATCTTTATTTAACTTGGTAAGGATTAAGATATTTTCACCACAGAGTTTACATCTTCTTCTTTGTTTAATCTTTAACTATGTTTATTATTACATTTCATCTTGTATTTCTTTTTCTAGTATGAGTAGCTAAACCTATTAGTTGGGGTTGTAGACTCTTATAAATTTAATGTGATTGAATACTAGTTTATCTTGCTTATTATTACTTGGGTTATGATTATCTAGTTGTTTACATTTTTATTTGTGAATTCGATGGTTGCAAACACTAGATTTAGCCCTATATACTCATTTCTTACTAGAAAGGGTGAAAATTGGATTGAATTTTTAACAAGTAGCAAGGAATCAAGAGTATTAAGAATTAATTGTTCTTGATCAATGAACTCGAACTAGGAATAGGGAGATTTCTACTTGGGTCTATCAATTGGGTTTTAATATTTTCCTTTGAGTTTGGACGAACTTTTGGGATTAGCTTGCTAGAGTTGGAAAATTCTTAGTAAGTTATTATCAATTGGATCATTTTCATTAATCCTATGCATTTGAGCAAGATACTTGTGTTCATGAATAAGTCATGTCATATTGAGGCTACAATTCCGGTCCCTCTTTTAATTGAAAAATAAAAAATTGTTTGCACTTTTAGTGTTGATTTTTCTAGCTTAGAAAATAGTCTAGTTTTATATTTAATTACTCAATCACTCTTTTATCTGAAGATAAGCTTAGGAAAGTTATAAATTTTCACACTCAACTTCTTGACACGCGCGTACTCCTTGTGGGATCGACCCCAACCTAAGTTGGGTTTATTATTGTTATGACCGTACTACATTTCATTTGAGGTGTAGGATTGAACGTGATCAACTATTTAGCTAATTTATATACAGTAAAATCTCTTTAAATTAATATAGGCGAGACCATGAAATATTATTATTTTGTAGAGGTATTATTTAATCGATAAATTAATATTTTTTAATTTACAGAGTGTTTGGACACCAAAAAAATTGTTCAGGGATGAAATCTCAAAGAATTTGAAAGAATCCACTTGTGAAAACGTCATTCATGAACTTGAGGTCATGATTAATTATCTCAGTTACCGCAATAAAATGGACGTTAATAACCTATTGGATGGGTGAAAATGATACATGTTCTGAGGTCCAGAGCTTAGAAAAAATTGTGGATATCATTGGAAAAACCAGTTACGCATAAGAAAACACTTGTATCTAAAACTCTTCACAATTTTATGGTGCAATTAGAAAAATACAACACCAAAACTCTTGGATGCAATAAGAAAACTTAGAGATGAACTTCAACTAGGTTTAAAGTTTAACAAAAAAAAGAACACAATAACATCATATTTCACTAAATTTTCTTAGATATATTTGTACTTTTAAAGAATTATTAATTTATAATATTAATGGGACCATATTTTTATATAGGGGTCTTCTGAAAATATATTGTCTTAATATCTTATCGAAATGAATGATTTTTCCATTGGCCCAAGTTAGGACCGGAAGAAATTATTATCTTAGAGAGATTATTAATTAACCGAGTATTAATTTAGTGAGGTTTTACTATATATATATAAAGTGCTACCAATGACCACTTAGAGAGGTGTTACCTAACAGTTTTACAATCGATCAAGAGAATGACACAGTTGTTACAGACTTGGATGGAACTTTACTAAGAGGTAGCACTACAACAAAAACAACTTTTAGCGGCAATAAATAGGTTCCATTAGATCCAATGTCGCTAATGGCTTTAGGGAATTATACAAAGAGTGCTAATTGCAGCTAAAAGTACAAATTTAGCGGCAATTGAGCTATTGTCGTTAATTAATTACCGGTAAAGATAATTTTTTATTAGTGTATAGTAACTCTTTTGCGTATATCATGTTGATAGCTTTCGATATTGGTGGGGTCTTAAGGTTACTATTTCTTCTCTTAGCTTCACCTATCACGGGGATTCTTTGTTATTTCATCTCGGAGTCTACTGGAATACAAGTTATTGTCTTTGCAACATTTGTAGGGATGAAGGTTTCCGATATAGAATCAGCAACACATGTCGTGCTGCCAAAATTCTATTTAGAAGACCTTCATCTCGTGTCTTGTAGAGTATTCTCCTCGTTTGGGAAACTTTGTATTGACAACCAACCTTGGATTATGGTGGAACCATTTTTGAAATACTACTTAGGGGCAGATATCATTTTAGGAACTGGATTAAAACATAAAAAGGTACAACAAGTGGCTTGTTATATCACTCGGAGTTCTTGTTGGGAAGAACAAAATTAATACTGTTACAAGCACTTTCGGAGATACTCAACCTGAGATTGGCTTTGGTGATCACGATACTAACTGTTATTTGCAGTTTTGATGATTTGACAAACCATGGGACCTTGTAAAGGGACCTGATCCTTGTGTCGCTGTGTATACAAATGACAGGCTGTAAAAAGTACAATTGATTGGTGCACAGTCTCCAACTGTGGCAGAAACCTCGGCCACTGGTATGGCCTCGAAGGTTGTGTCTATCCTTCATAAGGGTTTCCTCAATAGACATAACCTTAGTTTTTGCATCTTGAAAATCCTCAAGAACACAAGCAAAGACCTATTTTGTTGAAGTATTCTCCAAAGGCGCAACAGGGACCTGATCAAGCTGCAAGTGTCATAGTTTTCTTAGGAGTTATACTTCCGTGCTTACATTGTAAATATATTCCTAATCTATAAAGGATTCAGATCTTTTGTTCTGTTTGTAAAAGTCTAAATCGATTAGAGTTAACTGATTTAATAGGTAGTGTTATATTTGCTTAGTCAAATTCTAAGTCATCTAGGAGCTAGCTGATTTAGTGGGCAGTGTTGTATCTGCTTAGTTGAAGTCTAAGTTATCTAGGGTTGATAGCTTAGTGGGCAGTGTGGTATCTGCTTAGGCTCAGTAAGTAATAGGGTTATTACTTAGCTTTGAGATTAATAGGTTAATCTCGTTTGGTGTTGTATCTATGTTTCACTTTTACTTGAAGATATTAGTGAAAACAGTTGAAAATCATGTGTGATAGGTCGTGGTTTTACTCCCTTAAGCAAGGAGGTTTCCACGTAAACTGTTTGTGTTGTCTTCTGTTCATTATTTACTATTTATTATTGTTCTTGCTGAGTCAAGAGACCTGGTCCGTTGACTGATAGTGGACACACATATTCTATCAATTGGTATCAGAGCAGGTGCTCTCTAGTTGTTTAACACCAAGAGAGAGATTCCTCTAACTGGTTAACACCAAGAGAGAGATTCATGTAGAAAGATGGCTGCTCCACTTAATCTGGAAGAAGGACAATCATCAACAAGACCACCTCGTTTCAATAGTCAATTCTATAGCTGGTAAAAGACAAGGATGCACAACTTTTTAATGGCTGAAGACAGCGAGCTATGGGATATTGTGCTTGATGGACCGTTCATCCCAACAACGGAAGTGAAGGATGATGAAATCACAAAATTCGTTCCTAAGACTCGTCAATAGTATAACGAGGCTGACAAAAAGAAGATCGAGAAAAGTTATAAAGCTATGAAGCTGCTGGTGTGTGGTATAGGTGCTGAAGAGTACAATCACATTTCAGCTTGTGAGTCGGCAAAAGAAATATGGGATTGTCTCAAGATAGCTCACGAGGGCACGAAACAGGTGAAAAAAAATCAAAGGTGGACATGTTGACCACCCAATATAAGAGTTTCACAATGAAGGAAGGAGAAACTATTCATGACATGCATACTAGATTCTTCTCCATAACCAACGAGTTACGCTGTTTGGGAGAACCTATACATTCCAGTAAACAGGTCAGGAAGATTCTTCGAATCCTTCCCAAGTCATGGGCAAGCAAAGTGGATGCCATTACTAAAGCAAAGGACCTGAAAGTAGGGCTGGGCATAAACACCAAAAAACCAAAACACCGAACCTAACCAAATTATTTTGGTATTTCAGTTTTCGGTTCGGTATTCGATATACGTTTTTGTATTTTTCGATATTTCAGTTCGGTTTTTGATATGTAATTTTTTGTGTTATTCGGTATTTCGGTTTACCAAAATATATTATATTAATTATTAATATTAAATAATAAATATTATAATTTAAAATAAAGAGCAAAAGTAGGTCAAATCAAAAGTTTGTCTTTCTAAACTTTTGTTAATTTTCATGTTTTCCACTTTACACTTTATAGACCATCGTTCCCAAAGGCCAAAAGTGACCATCCCAGTTCCCACGTCTACAAACTACAGTAGCAGCGACCGTTCCCACTTTCGAGTTTCGGCGACCGGCGACCAGCAGTAGCATGCAGCAGCAGCCGCCAGTCGACTAGCACGCAGCCGCAACACAGCAGCCGACCTTTCCAGTTTCCACACAGCCAGGCGCCAACCGTGATTCAACCATCGACCACTTTCCACTTTCGGCGACCACCAACAGGCCCATAACAAAAACTGAACCAAAATAATAAAAATCGAACCGAAATTATTTTGGTTCGGTGTTCGGTACATGTTGTACAAGAACCAAAAACTGAAAAAACCAGAAAAAAACCTGAAACCGAATCGAAATACCAAATGCCTAGCCCTACCTGATAGTGTTGACAATGGATGCTCTAATTGGTAACCTTTAGACTCATGAAATGAATAGAAACCAAGACATTTCAAAGAAGGAGGTAAAGAAAGATAAGTCTCTAGCTCATAAGATCTCATCAGGTGAAATCTCCAGTGAAGAGGAGGATATGGCTTATCTCACCAAGAGATTCCCAAAAATAGTGAGAAATCATGAAGGTTTTCGAAAGGGAGGGAACCCTCTCGGGGCTACGAATGCAAGTGACTTATGTCACAAGTGTGGAAAAGTTTGACACTTCATGAGAGACTGTTCGATGCTTAAGGCTGAAACCCAAGAGTATCAAAGACCTGGAGGTGAAAAAGATAGAAGAAGGGACCTGGTACCCGAGAAGAAAGCAAGAAAAGCTGCAGTTGACTATTATGGTAAAGAAAGCCTTCGTTGTCTGGTGGGATTCCTCAAGTGATTCAGATGAATCAGAATGTCCCGAAGATGCATCGATGCTAGCTATTAAAGACGATGATAATGTGTTCAGTGGCATGTTCGCATTTATGGCCAAATCTGACGATGAGGAAGATAAAGAAAAGGTAACTCTCCTTGACCTTAAACAAAACTTGAATGCTTATTTTGTTAGAAGGTTGAGAAATCTAGTTGCTATTCTGATTGACTCTGTTATAGAGTTAACAACTAAAAGGACTTTATGAACAACAGTCTATACGAGTTTAGTGAAGAAAAGATAGCATTGACTGTTCACATGTCTGTTATCGAGGAACAATTGATAGTTCTAGAAATTGAAAATCTAGAACTCAAGGAACAATGAAGCATAATGAATGAGAAATCTGGAAAAAGAAAGGGAGAGGCTAGTAGCTTGCAAATAGAGCTAGAAGTTAGCCTGAACACTGCTGAAACCAAACTTGCTCTAGCCTTGGAGAGAAATGATCAGATGGAAAGGGACCTGGTCTGTCTTAGAGAAGAACTGAAAAATTCTCTAAGTTGGACCAACTCCACCAAGTTACTTTCTAACATCACTAGTCAAAGTAACTACAACATGAAGGGGTTAGGAAGCTTGAACATTAGTCCTCCCTACAATACCCACAGTAAGTATGTGTCTGTATCATATAGTATATTATGTCTTCACTGTGGTCGTAATGGTCACTTGAAAAAGGACTGTCCTGCTTGGAAAGCCTCACAAGAAAAAATTTCAGTCTACTTTAAATGGAAAGTTGCACAAAACAAGGGACCTGTCCCTATTCCTAAGTCCACCAACATGAAAAGGACTAACCTGCCTCATTGGGCAAGAAGCACTCTCATTATGCCTCTATCATGGACAGTGGATGCTCGAAGCATATGATTGGAAAGACTGAAAACTTCCTTTTACTTAAGGCACTTCAAGGTGGAGGCGTCTCTTTTGGTGATGGAAAGAAGTGGTATATTCTTGGAGTTGGCACAATTGGGAAATCACTGGAACACTCTATTGAAAATGTCTACTATGTGAGTGGATTAAAATACAGTCTTCTTAGTGTTTCCCAACTATGTGACAAGGGAAACAAAGTCAAATTTCTATTAGAAAAGTGCACTGTTACTAGCTTGTCAACTAAGGAGGTGATCCTGACAGCCAGAAGACGGAAAAATATGTATGTGGCAGACGTGGATACTGCTCAGGGAGACAATCTGACGTGCCTCAGCGCTCAAAGTGAAAATTCCAACTTATGCCATAAGAGGCTAGGTCATGTGGGCTCTTCTCTACTGAACAAACTTGTTTCCAGGGACCTGGTTCGTGGCTTACTAAAACTGAAGTTCAGCGACAACAAGGTGTGTGATGCATGCGTCAAAGGGAAACAAACCAGATCCTCATTCAAGCCAAAGAAGCAAGTGAGCTCGTCAAGAGCTCTTCAGTTGATTCACATGGATCTGTGTGGGCTTGTGAAAATTCAAAGTAGAGGTGGAAAGAAATACATTATGGTGATTGTGGATAATTACTCAAAGTTCACTTGGACTATGTTCCTCAAGTCCAAATGTGAAATGGCAGACGTGCTGATGATATTCATTAAAATGATTCACACAAAACTTAACTGCAAGATTGCAGGGATCAGGTCCGATCATAGAACTGAGTTTGAGAATGCAAAGCTTGACACTTTCTATGCTGACAATGGTATTCATCATAACTTCTTAGCACCCAGAACACCTCAACAAAATGGTGTTGATGAAAAAAAGAACAAAATTCTGGTTGATATTACCAGAACCATGCTCATAGAGTCAAATCTTCCTCAGAACTTCTGTGCTGAAGCAATTAACACTGCATGCTACGTAACAAACAGGTGTTTAATTAGGTCTCTACTGAACAAAACACCATATGAGATACTCAACAACATGAAGCCCAAACTGAATTATTTAAGGGCTTTTGGTTGCAAGTGTTTTGTGCTGAACAATGGCAAGGATGATCTAGGAAAGTTTGACCCGAGAAGTGATGAAGGGGTGTTCGTAGGGTACTCATCTTCCAGCAAACCTACAGAGTTTTCAACGAAAGAACATTATGCATTGAGGAGAGCGTTCATGTGATTTTTTATGAAAGTGGAGAATTGATGAACTTGGAGCAGAAGGATGATGATGATCTTGAAGAACTACTTCAAATTCAGAGAGATGAAGTAAATAATCCACGACCTGAAGGAAATCAAACCCTGACGGTGCTGATTCCGATCAATCTGAGAAAGTTAATGAAGCTGACAAGTCTGACGAGGGACCTGGTCCATTCAACAATACAGGTCAGGAGGAGTCACCTCAATCTGAGAATGATGATTCCAAAAATGAAGAAGAGCAGACAGATCAACCTTAACCCCTGAACTTTAAGTTAGGCTGGAAGCATCAATAGTCTCACCCTTTTGGTAATCTTATTTCACCATTGAATTTTGGAATGCAAACCAAATCCAAGACTAGAAATCTGGTGGCATTTTCGGCATTAATATCAAACATTGAGCCCAAAAATGTCACGGAAGCTTTGAAAGACGTTGATTGGGTCAATTCCATACAAGAGGAACTTCACCAGTTTGAGCGGAGCAAAGTGTGGCACCTGGTACCTAAACCTGTTGATAGAACCATTATAGGGACCATGTGGGTGTTCAGAAACAAGCTTGATGAAAATGGAGTCAATACATGAAACAAGTCAAGACTGTTAGTTTAGAGATATAATCAAGAGAAAGGCATTAACTATGATGAAACATTTGCTCATGTTGCTAGAATGGAGGCTATCAGAATTCTTATTGCTTTTGCAGCCTTCATGGAATTCAAGCTCTTCCAAATGGATGTCAAAAGTGCCTTCCTAAATGGTGACTTGAAGGAAGAGGTGTATGTAAAACAACCACCTTGCTTTGAAGATGCTAACTGTCCAAACCATGTGTTTAAACTCAACAAGGTCCTGTACGGACTGAAACAAGCTCCTAGAGCTTGGTATGAGCGGATGTCCAGATTTCTTCTAAAGAATGGATTCAAAAGGGGAAAGATAGACAACACATTATTTCTGAAGAAAAGGGACAAGGAATTGCTCATCACCTAGGTGTATGTGGATGATATTATTTTTGGAGCTACCTCTGAAGTTCTTTGTGAAGAATTTACCACTTTGACGGGGAATGAGTCTGAGATAACCATGACGGGAGAACTGAACTTCTTCTTAGGCTTGCAGATCTAGCAAATCTCATGTGGTACCTCAATCTGTCAAGAGAAGTACATAAAGGAGTTGCTAAAGAAGTTTCATATGATTGACTCTAAGCCTATTGACACCTTCATGGGTACAAACTCAAAGATGGGAGCATATGAGTTTGATGTTGTGGTAAATCAATCACTGCTATATCTAACAGCTAGCAGACCTGACATTGTCTTCAGTGTAGGCATGTGCGCAAGGTTTAAAGCATGTCCCAGTGAATCACATCTAAAAGCAGCCAAGCGAATTCTGAGGTATCTAAAAAAGACAGGGGACCTGTTCATCTTCTATCCAGTAGGAGACTCCTTTGATCTGGTAGGGTATGCAGATGCTGATTTTGCTGGCTATCAGGTGGACAAAAAGAGCACTTCTTGAACGGCACACTTCCTGGGATCATCACTCATCTCCTGGGGAACCATGAAACAAAACTCAGTGGCTCTCTCCACGGCTGAAGCTAAATATGTAGCTGTTGCATCATGATGTACATAATTTCTATGGATAAAGCAGCAACTTGAAGATTTTGGAGTACTCATTCATACCATTCCACTCATGTGTGACAACACCAGTGCAGTCAACATGGGAGAGAATCCAGTTCAGCACAAGAGAACGAAGCACATTGATGTCAAACATCACTTCTTGAGAGACAATGTTGAAAATGGGAACATCAACATGCAGTACTGCATGACCGAAGATCAAATTTCAGACATTTTCACAAAAGCCCTCAGCAAAGATCAATTTGAGAGTAATAGGCTGGAGTTGGGGATGATGAACTTGAATTGAACTGATTCCATCCAAAGGCATTCAATCTCCTTTGGCTATGATCAGAATGGTAGGTATCCTTATTATTTGTAATTTTTTGTTTAGTAAGATCAACCTTGTACCTGCTACAGGTATACACTCATGGGAATTCACAAAAGCAAAATGATCAGAACTATTCAGCGATCAAACTTCTCAACTTGTAGATAAGGACCTGGTCCTGTCTAAATGTTAGCATTCTCTACATTATGTTTAAACTGTCAAATGAGAACCGTTGAGATCTCCATGTGTCAGTCATCGGGCATTATGAACGTTGTCCCATCGCTTTAAGTCCAAGCGACGCGTCTACTGAGGGACCTGACACGACTTTTCCTTTATTTTTATTTCTTCCCTTCCTTCACTTTCAAACTCTCTTCTCTCAACTCTCAAACGAAACCCTAACCTTTGTCACTGTTCTTTCTCTCTTCTTCTCCCCAAGATGTCTCAATCACCATTTTTTTCTAAGAAAATAATGGACCCCCTAAATGAAATAAATCTAGTCGCCTTCTACACATCATCCGTTGCTCCCTCTCTGACAAAAATATTGACCACATCTCTGGTCAACATTACTGAAGTTAGTCCTCTTAACCCCAGTCTCCTATAGACCTCAACAACCCTGCACCCTCGTATCAACCTGGTCCTCATCTAACTATGTTATCTGACCACCTGTTTGAAGGGGATATTCCAAAGAGTAAGTCGTCTGAATCTAACATTCTCACCGCCAGTGAGAGCATGGTTATCGAAATCCTGGCACATATGAGAGAAGGGGTGAGAAACGAAGAAGGAAGTAGTTTCATAGATGATCTGCTTGGAGATTCTGAGCCCGTCTTTGACCAAACACCTGAGGTTGGAGTTCCTCCGTCAACTGATTCAAGTGACATCGACGAGGACAACATTCCTCTAAGGTGGGCAGTATAAAGGAGAATGGTCCCTTTCACTACGAAGGGAAAAGAAAAAGTCACGGAAGAGACACAAAAAAAGAAGTCGTTTACTAGAGCAACTTCCCAAAAACTTATGGGTGATGCTATGAAGTCTAGTGAAACGAACACTGCAGAGAATAGAAGGAGAAGAAGGTCTGGATAAGTTATAATTGAGTTCCCTAACGACAATGTGGTAGATGTCTCTAACGAGCTTTCTGAAAATGATTTTGTGGATGACGACATCACTGCACAAAAGGGGACAGGGAAGCAGGGGAAGAACAAAGGAAAGTCAAAATCCATAACATCTCAGGTTAAGAAGGCTTACACTACAACAAAAGGAAAGGGAAATGAACCACAAAGGAAGAAGGAACCAACAAAGAGAAAGAGGGAATTATCTCCTATTCTGAAGCATAAATCTGAATAGGGACCCGGTACTAACATAAATAAGGACGATAAGGAAGTTAGCAAACAAACAATTGTTGATAATCTGAGACTGCAGAAGGTCCTAGGGGGGAGGGTGTTTGATCCTGAAATCATCACGAAGCCAGGAATGGACTCCTTGGCGGACCTTGTGGATATTCAATCATAGACTCACTTGTTCATGACTAAATCTTCCATCTTACATGAAGAACAAGTCCACAAATTCTACTACAATGTGAACTTTACAGAGGATGGTTGTCTCAACACCGTGGTGGGAAATAAAAGCCTTTATCTGAATGAGGAACTGTTGGGAAAAATCTTGGAGGAACCCAGAGAGGGGACCAGATCCGTGGTGGGAAAATTTTGTACTATGCAGTTCGCGAAAGAGTGCTCCAAACTTCCTGACATGCACCGTGAAGGCATCCAAAAAAAGCTTATGAAGGGGGAGTACCAATTGTTGTTCGAGTTAATCAATAAGGTACTTCTACCTTGAACTGAGAAACACACGATAGTCTCTGCGAGTGATTTATCTGTCATGGAAGCACTCTCAAAATTCGAACCCTTGAATCTCCCAGCCCTGATGTTGGAACATATGCATAAAACTGTAGTGGAACACAAGGGCAAATATGGAATGGGATATGGGTATTTTCTCACAAAGGTATTCAAACATCTGAACATTCCGATGGGAGCAGGTACAGTTGGAACTGTTAAACAATCCTTCTCTTTAAATACCTTGGTGGAGTGTGACTGCATCGAAGGTGAAGCAGGACAACTGAGCAAGATGTCTCCGTTAGTGATGGAACAAGGCCAGCTGAAGCATGACTTGGAGAAGATGATTGTGCTTGTGAGTAACAAGGATGCTGAGATAGCCTTATTGAAGGCTCAACTAGTCAAAGCACAAACAGAGGGACCTGGTACTAAAGAGGCCAACGAGTTGATGATCAAGAATGCTGCCCTCTTGGCTCAGAATGCTGCTCTTTTTGAAAAACTGATCAAAGATCATGATGAAGCCAATGATCGGCTTACTCTTGTCATCAAGTCTCTCTCCCATCAGCCTCCGTCCATATAGTCCCATCCATATCCTTCCATTTTTTTTTGTGTGGACAGTGCCGGGGTTCTTGTTAATGGTTTATTTTTAATGTATTGAATGCTATCTCTTGTGAAATGAAGTTGATCTCTATTTTTTTTATTAGATCTTGTCTTTATGCTTCTTATGCCTTGATTGTGTTACCCCTGGCTATGATCTTGCTTTGCAAACTTAATTTTAATGTTGGTTTACTGCGTTTCTTTTTATGATGCTAAAAGGGGGAACATATTGGGTGCTTAGGATAATGAAGGCAGGTAGGTGAAGGTGAAGGCAGGTTGACAGGGGGAAGAACAACATGTTGTGAGCTGTGGCTCGTTCCCAGGGGGAAGGCCCTTTCTGTTGTATTGATGAGAGGTATGAGTTTGTCAGCATCAAAAAAGGGAAAAATGTTATTTGAAGTTTTGATGATTTGACAAACTATGGGACCTTGTAAAGGGACCTGATTCGTGTGTCACCGTGTATACAAATGACAGGCTGTAAAAATAATAATTGGTTGGGGCACAGTCTCCAACTGTGGCAGAAACCTCGGCCAATGGTATGGCCTCGAAGGTTGTGTCTATCCTTCATAAGGGTTTCCTCAATAGACATAACCTTAGTTTTTGCATCTTGAAAATCCTCAAGAACACAAGCAAAGACCCATCTTGTTAAAGTATTCTCCAAAGGCGCAACAAGGACCTGATCAAGCTGCAAGTGTCATAGTTATCTTAGGAGTTATACTTCTGTGCTGACATTGTAAATCTGTTCCTAATCTATAAAGGATTCAGATCTTTTGTTATTTTGTTCTGTTTGTAAAAGTCTAAATCGGTTAGAGTTAAATAATTTAATGGGCAGTGTTATATCTGCTTAGTCAAATTCTAAGTCATCTAGGAGCTAGCTGATTTAGTGGGCAGTGTTGTATCTGCTCAGTTGAAGTCTAAGTTATCTAGGATTGATAGCTTAGTGGACAGTGTGGTATCTGCTTAGGCTCAGTAAGTAATAGGGTTATTACTTAGCTTTGAGTTAATAGGTTAATCTCGTTTGGTGTTGTATCTGTGTTTCACTTTTTCTTGAAAAGATTAGTGAAAATAGTTGAAATCCTGTGTGACAGGTCGTGGTTTTACTCCCTTGAGCAAGGAGGTTTCCACGTAAACTGCTTGTGTTGTGTTCTGTTCATTGTTTACTCTTTATTACTGTTCTTGCTGAGTCAAGGGACCTGATCCGTTGACTGATAGTTGACGCACATATTCTATCACTGATATTCCTTTTATGACATTGTGTAAGGAAGGATACTTTAATTTGTACCATCAAACCTAAAAGTAAAGGCGCAAGTATAAACAAACTTCCCAAGCCTATTATATATTCCACGATGGTCAATTTATCAAAAAGCCAACACCACTTATGTATCTTTTCATCATCATATGGATTCCCTTCGGATTCTTCCTTCCTTGCTTGCGAATCAGTATAGGAGTACTCCTCCCTATACCTCTTCAGTACTACGCATTTTGGGCCATTGGCATTCGTCTCATCATTAATGGAACCCCGCCATTACATATCAAGAAATCCGAAAACCAATCAAGCGTACTCTTTGTTTGTTGTCACAAGAGGATTCTTGACAACATTTTTCTCTCTGCAGCATTGGATCGTCCTATTCCAGTCATTAAATACTCTACGACTGAATGATTCCCATTTCAAATTAATTTCTTGGTAATTGGAATATATATTTATGATTATTAAACTTATGAACACGCTGTCTCTGGTTCTGGTGCAGCTAAACGAAGATTCTTGATGCATTCTGAAACTCCTCAGAAGAATGGAGCTGCAAGTTCAACAAATGATGCATTTCTATGATGATTTTTTTACTGAATTAATATCTGATACTTTGTAATGGAACTATTGATCGATACAAGTAAACTGATAAACAGAATCTTCCATTTCATTCATCTATATTACTTGTCTCTTTTGCTTCGATTTTGATTACCTCTTGTTCTTTTACGTTCGATTATGATATTATTTGTTGTTAGTGTTTTGTTTCAATTACACCTTGTTTGGATGGTTATTACCCCTTGTATTGTATTGTATTATTAGTTTAAATACAATAGTTGTTTTAGTTGTTACTTAAATTATTGTATCGTAACATTTTAAATTCATCATTTGATAACACGAAAAAGACTCATTTTATATAACGATCGATTTGGTGTGATCGCGTAATAGGCCTAGTGGGCAGAAAACCTCAAATCAACGGAAATCACAACGTAAAAGGTAAATAAACAATGAAATGAAGAGAAATAACATAAGTATCTGTACAACAAGACAAGATCCAATCCCACGACCTTGTAGACGACGGTACAAAGCTACTAAAATGAGTACAAGATCCAAAATAAGCAAAATAAGTATAGACTTGTCTTGAATACAAAAGACTAGTCAAAACTATACGCAGTTGGAGATGAGTTAAACTAATTATTCTTTAATATAATCCTTTCACATGGTACATATAATTTCATCAAGTTGAGCATGAGTCGCTTTTTACAAAATTTAAATGATTTTTTAAACAAAATAAACAGTTATGAGTTAAATTATGATTTGAAATCATAATTTTGAATCACATGTCCAAAGCTAATTTAAAATTTATAATTTTTAAATCGCAGGTCCAAACAAAATTGAGTACATATGCCATATAACAAGAACTTGGCACGTGAAAGCCAGTAACAAAGGTATCCCGCCTTTTTAAGTAACTGAATTTGCTTCTTCTTCAGAGATCCAAAATTTACAGAACCAATTTTCCCTTTTTGGCTCTCCGTGAAAATGGCTCTACGGATGTGTGTTGTTACCATCATTGTTCTTCTCTTTTTACTCGACTTTTTTATTAACTACAGAATTTTTGGTAAGCATGGGGTCTCTGTTTTCTCTTCTTCTTTTTTGATTTTCATACATGGGGTTCTTTCTCTGTTCTTGAATTTTCAATTACTTATTCTGTTTTCTTGTTTTACAGTGAGAATGATGATGACGAGACATGGACAAATCATGGAAAACTTTGATCTCCGTCTGAACAGGATCCATCTTCTCTATCTTTCGGTTCCGAAGACCGAAATCATTACCGAAGAAAACAGAGTATAAAACTCCACTGAGAAAATCCAACTTTTGGGCATCAGCTCATCCACCGTCAGTTTCAGCAACACCACCACTGTATGAACAGGCCAACAACACTACATTTGTACCACTGTATTAACATATGTTGCTTCCAATTGCACACGCAAGTGTACGTGGTCGTGCAAGTAATATAGTGGCCCTAAAAGAATCAGATTATCGAAGGACTTGTCAATTAACTATTTACTAAATTATACTAATTTTAATTATTTATTCAAGGGAGAATTTCAAAAGATGAATATATATTAACTAAACTAAAAAATAAAGAAAAAATAACCAAAAAGCAATTAACTATTAAAAGATAGATTTTTCACACAATCAATGAATGAATCGATTTAGGATTATAATTTAACTAACAATCATGTTTAGCATCAAGTTCATCAACTTATTTGATTATCTAATTATTGATTCATGGGGTTTATATATAGTCATGATCTCCCGACCTCTAACCCTCTACCACAATTGACAACCTAACTACATCGTTGAGCGGGGATAGACTGAACCAACTACAGAGCATTACGTTGTCTTCCCGTATTTGAGTCAAGTAGGGCATCTAGGTATATCCCTATTCTAGTCACAAATCAATTCAAGTGATATGCAAGAAAAAATCATGCTCCTTATATTCCACGTTCTATCAGTCTATTCCTCTCCCGAGTTCAAAAGAAGACAATAAATTTATTCTAATGGTGGCCAAACATCAAAATAGTAATCACAAGAATATAAGAACAACCAATATGATAAACAATTATGGCGAATCAAAATCACTAAACAATCATTTTGTAAGTAAATATAATCCAAGAACGAGAAGTTTAACTCCACATAGACATAGAGCAATTACAACGAATCATTCAAAGAAAATATGTAAAATAAATTAAATAAAAGAGAAGAAAAGATAAAAACCCTAGATCAAAAGTTATTTTATACATTGTATCCTCATCCCTTTAATAATTATTCTTATGGACTATTCATGGTGGTGTTCATTGAAGAAGAAACAATAGAATGACATGGAGAATTTTATTCAAAAAATCTGACATGACATCTAATGTGGTAGTGAGATGGCATTGATGTGGCGCAAGTATGATACACCTCCCATTGTGAGAGTGGTGCTATACGTCTAGGGGTTAAATAATAAATTCACTTTTTTAGTAGTAGAAGTGCGTAAAAGGTCACCATATTACTTTAAGCGTGCAACTGACTTTCAAAAGTGCATTTTTATGCCTTTTTCCTAGTATTAACTTGGAATTGCTTTAAAAATTTATCAATTTCAAATTTTGCTTCAACAGAGTTACCTGCACTAAACTCTAGGTATAGGTAGTAGAAAAGAAGATTAGGTTAGTCTTAACCTTTTGACTAGTTGATTGCAGAAGGGTAGATGAGACTTGAGAGCAGTATATATCATTAGTTAATCTCCACAAACTGTTGACTCAATTAGCAAAGTCTGTATTAACATATAGGTTTGATTGTTAGTACTAGTAAAAACGCAAGTGATCATGGGGCCAAGAGGACCTAGACCAGGAGGGCCACCTGGATGGGGCCCTCCTCAAGATCCGGGAGGACCACCGATGCCTGGACCAGGAGGACCACCTAGATTGGGTCCTCCTCAAGGTCCGGGAGGACCACCGATGGCAGGACCATGTGGCTTCTTTAGTAGTTTTTGCAACCCTATAGGCTCCTGGTAAAACATTCTTCAATATAGCTAAATTTATCTTAATTATATTTTCTTTAACCTGACTTGCTGTTTAATATTGTACAGCCTAAGCTTTTTTTGCTGCTGCTGGTTGTTACAAGACTGTTTTGGTCGCCCAATGGGTTCACCTGGCCCTCCAAGACCTTGTGGACCTCCTCCACCATGATCCAGTTGCTTGATCCCAAGGGAAGTACTGAAAGACTATAAAAGAAGAAAAGAAAACAAAAAGAAGCAAATGATATGATCTCAGTTCAGAATTGTGATCTAGTTGTTCCTTTCTTTTGCATAATCTCCCTTTATTTTTCCTCTTTTGGTGCCTTTCAATGTCAATTTCTCTGAAAATTTTAGGTCATTTTGAGTTATAATGTCAAAGAATCGAAGGGTTCTATCTTATTTGATAGAGAAAGATCCATTTATGTGAAATTCTTCCAGAACTGCTATGGGTATTGACTAGTATAAGAATATTGTTATTACCTTAAGAAAAGTTATGCAACAAAGCAACTCTGTGTGTGGGGTAAATGTTTGCCACTTAAGTTCTCAACTACAAACTGGTTAGGGTAAAGGTTTATCCATTCAAGTGCAAAACAATACCTGAATAGGAATGATTTTTCATATTTGCCTTGATCTTTGTGTAATCAAACTTGGAATTTTAGGTGCCATTTATTAAGACACTGCCTAAAATTTACTCAATTACAAAACATTATCCAAAAGGGGTGAGGGAAGCTGAAAAGAATGCACAAAAGAGAACATGTCAACCAGATTTCATAAAAACATGATTCAAACAATATAACAGCTTAGTAAGTACAAAGAGAACTTTGTCAATTCCACAAATTTGAACAAGACAACAAGTGCACTCACAAACTTCAAAAGCTACACTTTAAGCACTACAGCTTCCTAGGACTATGGGGGTTAAGAAAGAAACAACATCATTTACAAGGCTTCCTAGGACTATGGGGGTTAAGAAAGAAACAACATCATTTACAAGAGCAGCTTCTGTTCTAGCGGAGATGGTATTAACACTATTCTGCTTTATTGAGAAGATTATTCTTGTTCCACTTGAGTAACTCTTCTGTGTGTCAGCTGATGGCTCGTGTATTCAGAGTCATTTTCAGTTGAGATGTGGGATGAGACGGATGAACTGGGAACTGAACTTGAAACGAGGTTAGGACTACTTATTTGACTCCTAAAGCTCTGAGAAGCAACATGTTGGGAAGTCCTGGAAGTTTCAGGAGCACGATTTCCTTGAGCTTCAGCAGCTAGCCGTCGAAGAAGATCCATAACAGTTGGGAGGAACCTTGATGAGATGGAAATAAGTCCCGTAAGCTGCAGAAAAGGAAAGCTAACTTCAGTGAACTCACATAAAGTAGGAGACGGGATATAAGCAAAAAGTATCTCATCAAGAGAAGATCATAACACACAACATTCTGCAGTACTACAATAGCAATTTCAGTAAAATATCAGGAATGAGGGGAGGTTCACAAGGCAGGCATCCTTAAAGAATATCAGACTACAGTAATAGTTATAGTTACTCGATGCTTCTTCCCCTCAAATTACCAATCTTACTAATATTTACTGTCATCTCAATATTCTATGAGTTGGCGATCTGTTCAAGGTTATCTTGGCAATGGTAATGCTGCAATTTATCAAAATTATTGACTAGTGGAAAAGTGTTTTAGTCGGATCTTAAAATTCTGAACCACAGAGAGATTGCATTCTCAAGATCAAGAATCTAATTCAAAGGGCTAAGCACTGATCAGTGAGCTTAAGACAGTACAAAATAAATGACGTTGGCACTCATACAGCTTTTGGAAAAAAATAATTCCAAAGTTCTAAAGAAAATAACTTTGTTTGGAAGACCATTTGAAGGGAAAGTTTGAAGAAAAATTGTATTTGGATTGGGTGTTTCTGACAATAGAAATCTACAACTGGTAACCCTTCACCTTGCTAACACACTTCCGAGTAATCAAAAGCTTGTCCCCAGGTGATCTTTTAAAAATAAAAGCATAACATTAAAGGAGTTGTGAAAAGCAACTTTTAACATAATAGCAGGTAGGAAATAGATGGAGATCAACAAGAAAGCAAAAGCACCGACAAAAAGGATGCTATGGTGATGAGATTCAAACTCTAGGCTAATTTTGAAATAAATAGGGTCAGATTCAGTCTCCTGCTGACCACAAATGTTTCTTTAGTCTTCTCGAAACATTTTGTTGTTTAATTTGTTTCCACTATTGCACTATTTTATTGTTCTTGTTCCTTTCTGGTAAGCTTTGCACTGTTTTCTTTGTTAGTTGCTATGTTTTCTACACTGTTTTCTTCTTCTTTGTACTTGGATTTGCTGCTCTTGAGCCGAGGGTCTTTCGGAAACAGCCGAGGTAAGGTCTACGTACACTCTATGCACCCCCTAGACCCTACTTGTGGAATTTCACTGAGTATGTTGATGTTCCTGACAAGCACATAAATTCAAAATGAGGCTGCTCATTTCGTGGTGCGAGGGGATGCTTCCCCAAACCCTAAGGAACAAGTGGCGGTGGAAGAGTCTACTGCACTAGGGACAACTGTCGATGCCAAACAGGCCACTAGTGATGGTGGACAAACTGGAAATGTGAAGAGTGGCTGGAAAATACTCTTTACAGGGAATAAGCTTGCTGAGAAAGGTATGAGTCTCAACTTCATACCCCCTAAGGTGCAGAATGGTATCAAGGTGGTAGAATTGGTGAAAGCTGAAGTGGACAAGGAGAGTGAACAGAGGAATGGACAGCCTATAAGTACTGAACTCGATTACATACTCTGTTAAACAAGTGTATAAGACCTTGAGAGGTGACTTCCATAAAGTGCCATGGAGAAGATTTATTTGCAACAACGCTGGTGCCCCAAAGTGGATTTTAATCCTCTACCTGGCTATCCGGAAGCGACTGTATACTCGAGATAGGCTTATGAAATGGAGGCTTATTGATCAGAATACCTGCCCATTGTGTGAGGTTCAGGAAGAGTCAGGGAACAAGCTCTTACTCTGGCAGTATTACCAAACAGATGCACTTAGCTGGGACAATGAGCTGAAATGGATGATGGCCCATGTGAATGGACGACATGCGACAACAGAAGTGTTCAGAGTTATTGTTGCTGGATGTGTGTGCTTCCTCTGGCAAGAGAGGAATACTAGAGTCTTCCAAGGCAAGAGGAGATACCCTGCATCCATCACTAGATTGATTGTTCAGGAGAGGGTAAGGAGAGCAAGTTTCACTCCCAAACTAGTTAGTAGACTAGATGCCCTTAATTTTTATCCTTGAGCTGCTGGTATAGTCTAGGATGTTCAAGTTAATTTGCAAGCTGGAATCATGGGACTATGTCCATGAGCCAGCTTTTACTTTGAGACTTGTATAAAACGGCACTTCGGTCAATAAAATCCTTTATATACCCAAAAAAAAAGTTCAAAATGAGGCAAACCTATGATACTTAAGGTTTTGGGTTCAAATCTTCTAGTCATCGCAAAAAAAAAAAATTCCACTTGTAGGACCAATGACAAAACAATCTGCAGCATGATCAAACACTCCACTGCGCATGATCAACAAACAAAAACTAAGCTCTTTGAGATCACCTGCACCAAGACATGTTGCAAAGATAGAGAACAAACTTCTCCCAAAGAAAAACAAAAGCAAAAAGAAAAAAGTCGCATTGCCAATGCTTAAGGCTACCGTAGGGCATGCCCTGCCTGCACTATGAACTAAGCTGTTCCTCTCCCAAAATGAACAAGCAATACCCCCCTCACCCCACCCCACCCCCAACATGGCATGGCATAAGGCACCTAAACCAATTTCTTGCTCACCTAAAAGAGTCATATCTCTAAGCTCACAGGCGTGTCTCCACCATTAGGGTCGCAAGTAGCTTCAGTTGAGAGACAAAAAGGACATAACTTCTGATAGTATTTTTCGTTCTTCTTTATAGAGTACCTCCCTCGACAACCAAATAAGATTTTACAGTCTCATAAATTTCCAGATAAGGTAGCACAAGCGAGCAATACAGACATGTTAATATTTAATACATAATTTCAAGTATATCAGCACTGTGGCTGGATGCACTCACTCTTCCTTTCCTTTTTCCCCTTCCCCATTCGGACTTTTTTGGTTTTTGATAACTGAGAAATGTTCGAGGGTCAGTGGTGCATGGTTCAAAACAGGATGGATAATGGGTTTGCCTCTTATCCCTCCTCCACTTAAATATCAAGCGTCGCCCATGACACGGTGTGAACCCATGACGTGCGCTTAACCCACACATCATGCCCTATGATCTTTCCACTAGGCCAAAGCCCTGGAGACTCAATTCGAATCCATTCTTCCATGGTTCAGAAAACAGTACTTGCATCTTGAATTCCACAGGGGAAAAACTTTACTCTAGCATTTTTATTTTTTAATTTTGCTTGAGACAAGCTGAAAACAAGTCATAGAACACGTATCAATGGTCATCCAACCTAAAAAAGTATGATGTTGAAAATAAGATTGTGCCCCCAATCACCTCCATCTTGAAAAACCTTTTGTGTGTCAAATCTTTTGTTATTCATGGAGGGAAACAGAGACAGCAGATGCTCAGATAAGGAAACAGTTGGTTCAAATACCCATCTTATGCTCAAGAAAACGGTGAAACATAAATGATAATAAGGAACAATTATTGTACTCACAATGCCATTCCGGAACTCCCCAGGAATGTCCATCTGTATCCACAGAGCTTTCCCAAATAAATATACAACAAAAAGAATGAAGAGGTAGAGCGGATTTCTTTGACAACAGCAACTGAATTAGGTTGAAGATAAAGTATGGAAAAAATAAAGAAAGTGCAGTAGAAATAAGTACCTTAAAAGAAGCATGAATTCGTTGAAACCAAGTATAATCATAGCGACTATTGCCCAGGCAGGAGGTAACCAATTATTGCTTTGCCTGTATGCTTCCTGAAGCGGAAAGAATTTCATGCATCAAAACGGTCCCAGTACTTGAAAGTGATTGCAGATTATGTCCTCAATAGGTGAACACAGAGAAAATTGAGAAGCAGTAAAACTGTGTTATGTATTACACTACTTAAAAGAATAAGAACAATAAGAAAGACACATATTTAGTGTGGCAAGTATCACATGAAAATAGTTAAAGGTGCACAGAAAAAGTAATCATGCATGAAATATACAATATAGGATATGCAAAAGTCCTGTATTTGCAGTTGAGCAATGGGAGAACTTGCAGAAAGTGAATAGGGCAAACAGGAAAAAGGATCCCTATAGTCTAGACAATGCAATACAAGAAAGTGCATAGGGCAAACAGGAAAAAGGATCCGTAGGAACCACCTAAATCAGTATATTCAACTAAAACACAAGAAATACTTCAATCAAGCAGCATGCAACACTTTATGCACATTGACAAAACCGGACAAGCCTTTTCAATTAACTAGTCAACCAATCACAGTGCCTCAATCAATCACTGAATGAGGCTTTTCCTTGCAAAAAAAATAAAATAATGGCTTTGATGGATCCTCTTAAGGTAACCCATAAAGTGGGAATATTCATTGATTCTCTTTTTCATTTGTATTGCAAAAAAGAAATGGCATTAGCATTTCATTTCTAGTGGTATTCGGAGTGATTAATGTACGTATGGTATTAATCCACAGGGTAAAATTAAACGATTCCAATGGAAGATCCAAAGGAGACTGCTTAGCTGGAAAACGAGGCTGAGGGTGTTGGGTTCCATTATTTGCATCTCATCTAGTGTCTCACTCACATTGACACCTCTATTTTACTTGCTTTCTACCCCGCTTCCAACCTCCCGGAAAAGAATAAGAATCTGAGCCTGTTTACATTTCATCCTCTTTGCTGCTGACATTGTTTTGTCAGACACACCGTATTGCAAAAGCTAAATTTTGTTAAATGGGAAGGGAAGTCCATCTGTTTGATGAAATTTATGCTCCACCTGAAAAACATCATGTGAGAACTTATGGGTGGTATTCTGTACCAGACTGTCAGCATTAGTAGGGCAGACCTACATAGTGTCAAGAGGGTTCATATGAACCCCTTCATCAAAAAATTACCCTCTATATATAGGTATATTTGGTTTGTCTTTGAGGAAAAATACAAGTATAAATTAAATATTGACCCCCCCTTGAGCCATCAATTGCCTTTGGTCCAGAAAATCCCATCATTGTCCAGGAAAAAACACTTTCAAAAGAGATTTCAAACAACACAAGACTATTGAGAGTGTTTTTTAAGCACAAAACCAAAGAAGACAAAGAAAGAGGAAGAAATTTTGCAAGTTCGAAAACAATCAAAAGAATTGAGTACCAACTGCCAAAGCAGAAATTGAGGAAGAACATTTTTTAAATTGCAGCAACTAAAACAAAGGAGGAGTATAGGGATTTGTTTTCACTTACCCCGGTAATTTTTAGCATAATAAGTTGCCTAGGTTTAGGATGAATTTGAAATTAAAATTTTCATTAGGTTGTTTTAGTTGTTGAGATTATTTAGCCTTTTTGAATTTTTGTTATGCAAATTATGTTTCCAAGTTGGCTATTTAAAGCATTTCTATGCTTGATAAATTTTCAATCCTTTTTTGTTGCCCCATCTTTTAGGGAAAAGACATAAATTCACCCCTGAACTTATTTCGAAAAGTCAGTTACACACTTAAATTATCATGGCGATCTATTACACACTTATTCTAGTTAAAAGTGTAACTAATACCACCTTCTAACGTACAAAACCAGTCACACATACTAGAGTTGTGTGCACGCGCCTGCCAGATCCTATGCAAGCATACACGTGTAATTTTTTATTTTTTTTCACTTTTTTTCCTAACTAATTTTATCTCTATCTTCTCTCTTCATTTTTTCACCTTTTTCCCAACCATTTTACCTCTATCTTCTCTCTTCTTCCTTACCTGAATGACACCATTTTTGTCTTTATTTTTTCTCTTCTTTCTTACCTGAATGACTCCATTTTCAATCCTCTCTTCTGATTATAAAACTAACCAAACAAACTATTGCGACAAATAAGATCGACGGAGTAGCAGAGATGGTTAGAAAATTCGTGAAGGAATGGGGGACATGGATAGCAAATTAAATCAAAGTTATTATTCAATACGGTTTCATCCCACTTGTCATCATCATTGACATTAATTTTGAACCCAAAACTTATATTTTTCAGCTTCTTAACCTTATCTAAACACCTTTCTTTCTTTTGGTTTTTTCAAATATGGGTCAAATGAACTTTAATTGGTAATGGTTTATTTTGAATTTTCTTTTTAGTTGGTAGTGTTTTGATGGTAATGGGTTGTGAAACTTGAAATAAATATTTTAGTTTGATATTGATCAATTTTATATTGTCGAGCCAATTTTGATTTTGTTATGTATAAATCATCATTGAACCCAAACCCTCGTTCTATCAAATATGCAGCGCTGTGTAAACTTGATAATCTTGATAAGTGGGGGTGGGGAGCAATTAACTTTTCTTGGTAATAAATGTTTAGGAATTTAGGGTTTGACTCTTTAATATTCTTTTGATGCTAATGGGTTGTGTAAAATTTAGATTAGAATTTTTTTTTTTTTTGGTGAATCACTTTGCTGAATTAAGTATGAGTCAAATTAGTGGAGAATTCTCAAGTAATGATAAAATTGAGTGAGAAATTGTAGAGTTTTGATAAGAAAAAATATGGAGAAGTCTAAAGGAGAATGAGAGAAGATGAGCATGAAATAGAGGGGGGTGGGGGTCAAAAAAATATTTTTTTTGACTTTAATTTTGACTCAAACGTGCCTAATTTACTTTTTTTATTTAGTTTTATTTCCACATCAGTTCTGGGGTGGTATTAGTTACACTTTTATCAAGAATAAGTGTGTAATAGGTCGCCGTGATAGTTTAAGCGTGTAACTGACTTTTCGGAACAAGTTAAAGGGTGAATATATGCCTTTTCCCCATCTTTTATAATAACCAACAAAACTACACTATTTTTAGGTTTCTTCTTTAAACAAAATCTAAAAAAAACTAAACATAATTCCCAATTTTCAAACCCTTCATTCCCTCTGACAAGTTTAAATTCAAAGTTTCATTACTTCCATAGCAGTCTCCCTTCTTGTGATTGGCCTTATTATTTTGATTAAAAATATATTTTAATTATTTATTTAATAAAATTAATTAATAATTAAATATAATTATAGATTATTTAATATTATTTAGCTTATTGACTTTTTTGTGCATCTCCTTCTTTATATGTTGAACCCCCTCCATGAAAATTCTAGGTCCGCCACTGAAGCATTAGGTACTTTTGTTTAAGCAAAGCAGAAAACAGCAAGAGCGAGAGCAAGGTTAGGAATCTGCTCTAGCTTTTTTAGTCTTTGTATTTGGCAGGAAGCAACTATCAATGGGGAGTATAAAGAGTATAATACATTTTAGCATTTTAGAAGAAACGGAAAAGGGAAAGGGGGTCAAAACAGCTTAAGACAGTTGAAACCACTGCTGCACTAGTCAAATCAAAATCAATTTGATTCAATCAACATGGCGTGTCATTGAAATATGCATGGACACTAGATCACACTGAAAGTATGGGACAGACGATCCAAAGCCTAGTATTGAAGAATAACTCAGAGTATCTCTGAGATAAGAACAGGAATGGTACTTTTTTCCAGTCAATGAGTACTGAAAGAAGGAATCAGTGGGACACAAGAGCAGATATATCAGTCTAAGCAAGAAACCAGGAAAGAATTTTACAGTAAAAAAGTCAGGGTACAACCGCCAAAAGCAATGTATACTTCTTTTACCTGTGCTGAAATAGCTTGACTAACCATATACTCTGTTTCTGCAATGAATTGTCTCCACAAAGATAAACACTGCATTGGTGTGAGCAATGTGTTCTCTGGTGAAACCTAATAAACATTGTACTGGTAGTGAGCAATTTATTGGTGAACGTCAAACAAATACAACTGCTAATGTAAATTCATTGGACCTCTTCCCACGAGCTTGAGGCTAGGGGGTCACAAGAATCTGCAATATCACTATTCCGAGAAGAAATTGAAATCTTCCCTTCCAAGAGTCTAGAGAAAAGTATGCTTTCTATTCTGTCTGATTTTTCATCCAACCGTATGGCAGCCACTATAGACAAAAGCTTCAGAGACTGCTCCAGATAGAACAAAGAAATGATAAGAAACTTCTAGTTCTGGGCACAGCAAACACACAGTCAAACAGTTCAAGATGAACAGTAAAACCATCATATCCTTGCAAATACCTCAGAGCGGGCCTCCAATGTTATTGATTTAACGTCCTCCTTCCCTGTCCAAAACCTTGGGATTGAATCGCTATCATGGCTGAACACAGTATTAAACCTAAAGCCCCAAGCAGTCAGTAATTTAAAGGTTAAGACAACAGAAGATCAAATATAAAACAAAAGAAATTGTCCACCTATCCTTCATTCGCATCAAAACTTTTCCAGCTTCTTCTCTTGTTTTCTTCTCCACAACACTTCTAGCGTAGTCCTTCAGATTTTGCATCTTTCTGTCAAATGCATCCTGGTCCAATTCAAAGCCGGAAAGAGCTGGGGAGAAGCATGATATGGCCACATCAGTCTCGCATTTTAGAAGCTTTCTTATTGAGGCCCATGTTTCACTCCCACCAACCTCAAAAAGGGATTCTACAGGTTCAGCAAGTGCAGCTGTGATTTGTTTCTGTCAAATAAGATATGGCTAAGACATGCGCCCTCTAAAGTAATTGATTTGCTGATGAAGAAATAAAAGGAACCAAGATAAACAAAACAAAGATGCCATTGGACATAATTTTTACCAACTACAAATGGTGGATTTTCTACATTAGGAATCTTACCTCATAAGTGGCCTTCAGTTCTGATAACTTATCATTACGAACAGAGGACACATGGGCCTCAATATCACGACGGAGTTTGTCACGAACTTTTGAAGCATCCCAATTAGCATGTCTTATGGCAGCATCTGAAATTGGTAAAGAGAGAATCTCAAATTAATGGGAGCGAAATGGTGGGTATGAACTTCGATTTCAATTACTACCAAGGCTTACTGCCTTACAGTCTAGTGGGATCATGGTAGTTCTCCACACAATAGGTGTGGTTTCAATTGTCACTATTTCATTCCTTGCACCTTCCCTTTCTCCCATGTAATGAAAATATTTTGGAAAAAAACTTCCATTTCAATTTATATTCAAGAATAACACAAAAACAAAAATATGTTGGTTTTTGAAAGATGGTGCTACAAAAAGGGTTAAAAGTATTGATTAAAAATATCTCTCAATATAAGAGGGATTTAAATAGGCAACTTACAACAAAAACTCTTTATAATTAAAAAAACCCTAAAATATCTCAACAAACTAAAAAGACCTAATAAAATCATCATAAACCTATGCATTTTTAAAGTTAAAATTGGCTAAATTGGAGACTTCAACAGTTTTTTAAGACCTAACAATTCAAACCTCATGTAGAAGTACCTGAACATCCCTTATCAAATTCAGTGATACAAGACTCGGAGCATGTACGAACAAATGCTGCAAATGCTTCTCCTCTATGTAATAATTGTTCCAGCTGAGTCTTAAATGTTTGAAGTGATTTAACACGTAGATGCCCCAACTGCGAAATAAAAGCCGGATGGACCAACTGCAGAAAGATTTGCATGTAAAATAATGGTGAAAGTTTATTCCTCTTATATATCATCACTTGAACGCAATAAAATTTAACTCTTACCTCACTAGTCACTACAGTGCGCACACAGAAGAAGAAACTTACATTAAGATGTAAGGAGTATCATTTTTCTATATAATGAGACATTTATGCATAGAAATTGATGGATAAAGTGCAAGCAGATAAAACATACATTCTGGTCAGAGGACGGATGTAAATGGGTCATCGAAGGCTGGGAAAAGTAGACACTCAGGAGAATGAACTGTTTACACTTTCTAACAAACCACCCCCACTCATCGAGGCTGTTTTGAGGTAGTGGTGGATTTGCTTGTCAAACTGCCACAGATCCTTGCTTTTCTCCCAAACTGCATCTTCCTTAGCTTTTCCCTTCCATTGCACTAAGAATTCTATTTCATATTCTTCTTACTGTTCCCAACAACCTGGTGATCAAGTATTTCTTCAATTTTTGCTTCAAACTACATTGGCACCGAAGGAGGAGTCCTCTTTAACCTGTTTCTATCCGGATCATCAACATCTTCAAAATACCGATTTCAGATAACTTACATGGAATGTTAGATGAATTTTTAATCTTTCCAGCAACTTCACCTACCCTTTCAACTACTTCAAATGGTCTGTCATACCTTGGAAGGTGCAAGCTGTTATTGAGAGGCAGGCACCAACTGGTGTCAAGGTTTGCGGTCATTCTTGGGGCTCGCCAATTACTATCAGAAATTTATTGTTGGATATTCAAAGAAAGCTGTGGCCTTAACGGACTTGTTAAAGAAGGATGTTAAGTAGGACTGGTCGGAAAGATGTGATGCAGCGTTTCAGAATTTAAAGGAAGCCATTGCTTTAGAGCCAATACTTAAGTTGCCTTATTTTGAATTACCATTTGAAGGGCACACTGATGCATCCAACAAAGCTATTGGGGTGTGTGTTAGTGCAGGAGGTCATCCGATGGCCTTTGAAAGTCGGAAATTGAATGATGCAGAGCAGAGAGATTCAACTCATGAAAAAAAGATGGTGGAAATAGTGCACTGTTTGCAGACTTGGAGGGTATATTTGTTGGGTACTTGCTTTGTAGTACGGATTGATAATGTGGCCAATACATTTTTCAAGACACAAAAGAAGCTCAGTCCAAAGCAGGCGCGCTAGCAAGAATTTTTGGCAGAATGACTTCATGTGGGAGCATAAACTAGGAAAGCACAACCAAATTACTGATGCATCGAGTAGGAAAGAGGTATTTTCTTCTGTATATCCCATTTCTATACTTGAGACTGATTTATTGGATATAATCAGGTTGTGTGCTGTGAATGATTCACTCTATGTAAAATGGGTGCGTCAAGTTCAAGATGGGACTGTTAGAAGGTACTAGATCGAGGACAATCTTCTTTATTATTAAGGGGGGGGATAGTGGTACCGTAAGGAGGTGAACTGCGGAGAGAGCTGATGCAGGAGCCACTGAGCCAGGGAAGAGCACGACACTCCGTGGACGGATCATCCGGGTGAAGAACAAATGCTAGCCTTACTGTCCCATGTGTAATTTTGGTCGAAAATGGAAGATGATGTTGAATCTAATGTGAAGACTTCCATGTTTGTCAAATGGACAAGACTGAACATGAGGCAGGTTTGTTGCAGCCTCTTCCTATTCCAAAAAGGCCATGGTTATTTGTCTCAATGGAGTTCATTTCTGGATTTCCTAAAGTTGACGGTAATGCATCTATTATGGTGGTGGTAGACGGGTTCTCAAAATATTCTAATCTTCATTGCTGCTCCAGTTGATTGCTTGTCGAAAGTTGCTACTAGTTTCTTCAACACACATGGTGAAATTCTTTGGTGTGCAAAGTGACATTGTGAGTGATAGGGATGCACGGCTCACCGGTCAGTTCTAGATGACTTTGTTCAACATGATGGGAACAGACCTGAAATTTTCAACGGCTAGCCATCCTCAAACTGATGGCCAGACAAAAAGGATCAACCACTTTCTGGAAGAATACTTGAGGCATTTTGTGACAACAAAGTTAGTGGAACTGGGCAGACTTGTTAAATACAGTGCAGTTTTGCTATAATCAACACAGGTCATCAGCAACGGAGAAGAGTCCATTCGAACTTGTTCTAGGCATGCAGCCTATGACGCCCCTTGATATTGCAACACATAAGTCATGGTATATGTCCAGCTGCTTACTGGTATGCAAAAGACAAGCATGAGATGCTTGTTGAGGCACAAGACAGTTTGAGGAAAGCCCAGTTTCACATGAAGAAGTATGTTGATCAGCATAGACGTGCAGTTCAGTTCAATGTCAGAGACCTTCAGCTCACTCCCCAAATCTGGAAGCAGATTGTGAACAAGAAGAGACATAGAGGGCTGATTCCAAGGTATGACGAACCATTTGAACTAGTTGAAAGGGTAGGTGAAGTTTCTTATAAGTTTAAGTTGTTGGAAAGATTGAAAATTCATCCCACGTTCCATGTTAGTTATCTGAAACCGTATTTTTAAGATGTTGATGATCCAAACAGAAACAGGTCAAAGAGGGCTCCTCCTTCGCGCCAACATAGTTTGAAGCAAAGATTGAGGAAATACATGATCACCGGGTTGTTGGGAACTGTCAAAAGAATACTAAAACACAATTCTTAGTACAATAGAAGGGCAAAGCTAAGTAAGCTGCAGGAAAGGACAGGCACAGCAGGAAAGGACAGGCGCATGACTGATGACACCTGATGGGAATGCCTGCGATAGTGGCACCAGCAAGGCAAGGCGGTGGTGTTGGCTTGGCGATGACAAGGCAAGACTGCACGATGAGGCATGGCATTGGAAGAAGCTGAGAGGACAGGGTCTTACTTACTTAAAAGTCAAAAAAAGGGGGAGTATAATTCTTAAGTGTTGGAAGGATGCTGAAAAAATTCCAAGTGTTGAAGAAATGGAAATTCAGCTAAGGCAAAGACTTCCCATGTGCGTGACACATGGGGTTGTTAAGTTCGAATTTTGAATGTTGTCTATATGTTAGGACAATCAGTTCTGTACTTAGTTTTATTTGGATAGATTCTGTAAAAGTCACATTCCTGGCATTCTGCCAGTTGTAACTAAATGTAATCGCTGTGTAACTGCCTATGTGCAGATTTCATATGTTGGCAGAATTATTCTAAAGGCAGAGGGAGTGTGTTCTATGCCTTTAGAAAAATTTGTGAGCATATCATTTTTGTATTCAGAGAGATCAATAAAAAGGTTGGGACTTGTTCCTGTAAACTGCTGTGTTCTTATTGTTCCTACATTGCCTACGAAACAGTCTACGTACTTGGATGTTTGTGAGTGTTTGTGCCTGAAGTTTTGCAGTGTGTGCATGACTGACAAGCAGTGGTGACGAAGAAAAAATCACCCCTGTTTTATCCTTTCTCTTCCATTGTGCAGTCAAACATGTTTAAAAATATGTGGACTCTTTCCCCACTTCCTGTGTTAGGTAAGACATATTGGAGACTAATCTCGTAAATTTTGCAATTCCTGGGCTAATAGTAGATCTTGGTCAAGAAAATTCTTTCTAGAGTCTTGTTCTGCTAAACAAGTCGAGCACCATGTTAATTCTATCCATTCTCTAGAAAAAAAATTGCACAAAAATCAAGGAATGTGTGGGCAAAGATATAATCTACAATGACCCCTCTGGAGTAGATACAAATTACATATCTAATAAAAGTACACTGGAAAGAGGGTAAAGATGAAACCAAAAAAAAATACAAATAAATAAACAAAAAAAAACTAGTCTTCGAGATAGTGAACCAGATGACTTACTAGCAAAATTAAAAATATGCAGTATAAAAACACGATTCTCTCCAGAACGGTTACAGTAAGTCCATCTTGGGCGAGAGATTCGTACATTATTTACTGATAATGACTAGCAAATCTTACAAACCGGAAGCAGATACCATGCAAATTCATGAGGTAATTCGTCCATGAAACAGTACAACAAAAAGTTATATAGGCCAACCTCACCTGCAAAGCTTATGGTATAAATTGTTGACGTTTTGAACTTCTCACGGTTTCTTCGAAAAAGACAGATTCCGCATCATATCTGTTAAAAGAGAAAACAGATAATTCAAAGCATCAGCTACAGCTCACTCTTAAGGACAAGACAAGAATTTGACCACCTGCTTTGCATAGTGTCTTTCCTATTTATGGAGTCGCAAAACATCAAGTTTGGATGTTTAAATGCATGACATGCCTTTAAATACAGGAGCACATAGGAAATTGTTCATTTAAGTCCTTATGTCAATGTAACCCATCTAAATGCTTATCCTATGTTAAGGGGAAGTTTGAAATATTTCTCTATCCTTGATTAGTTTCGACTTCAAGAAAAACGAAAGAAGTATCATTCCTTAAATTCAAAGAGGGACAAGATGCGTCCCCATGCTGTGCTTCCCTCCGGCCTGTTCCTGGGTTAGGTTAGGGGAACACCCGAGCAATTGCTCGACGGATCCAAACATGCTCATAAGGTGCACTATAAGAATAAGACCAATAGAAACTTCATATTGACCATTTGAGTTGCTGATCATAGTTCTTAGAGAAGCATATTTTGAATATATAGGAGTGAAAAGTTCCCAATAAATAAGTACTTTTTCATATCCTTCTATGAAGGGTACGAGCAGGTCCTCGGTCACCCCCACTGGAATCCGTCAAAAGTTTCTTCCTTTTAAGGATTCTATATAAATTTCTCTATAAAATGGAGATTGTTGCCTTCTCATATAATTGCAACACGAGCGAAATGCCCACGCTTTACAATTCTGAAGGTGGAGAAAAGGTTATAAATTAACGGACTATTAATCCAACCTTCAGTTTGAAACTATTTTTGAGCAGTAGAAAGGGTCAAAAATAAGACGGTCCAAATTGGACAACTCTTCAAACCCCTCTGAGAATTCGTCTTTGAACAAATGAATGGAGTCGCTACAAAATTACAATACTACCAATCCTCTCCTTTCGGATAGCATTAGTGGTCCAACTAATATAGTTAAAACACATCCACTTACTCTGACAGAAAGTTATCTAAGATGGAGCTTAGTCGTCTTCCAAAATTTTGTACTGCATCCTCTTGCACTTCATGCTCAAGAGCTAGCCAGTCCTAGATTGGAGTAACGATTAAGCACTGTATATTTATGATCCAAACACAAGAAAGTATAAAGCAGTTGCCAGACCTCATTTATCATCAAACTACTGAACTTCTCATTTGCAATTTCTTAACAACGCACAGTGGCCACCATGACCTACAAAAGGCAAGTAGTTTGATCATTATATCTTTTGAGTAAATAAACTGTCAACTCATTACCAGGCATGCTTCACCTTGTGAGCAGGCAAGTCGAGATCCTTGTTTTCTTTGATGACTTTCCATATTTGTTGTACACTGTAAGAAAAACCAGAGGCTGGAACAACACCCCGCCTATCGCCAGCCAAGCCTCCAGGAGAGATGGAGTGGAAAAAAAGCTGCCTAAGTTGAGCAACCTGAATGAACAACGTACAAAGCCAAGACATGTAAAAATCACTTAGGATAGGTAACCATCATATTCACAAAATGACAACAATCTGGTACTAGCAGATATTATGCAGCTAAATAAGACTTGCTTGATCATTAAACTGCTCTTCCTTCTCCTCATAACTGGGTAGAGCAGTGACTTCTACCTTCACAACAGAGAAAGATAAATAAGGAAACTAAAATATAGACATTTGTACTGATAACATAAGAACAGAGGAAAAACCCTCACATTGAAAAATTCACTGAGTTGGGTGTCCTTGTGGCTTTCGAACTGCATCCCATATCTGCAAAATTAGTTACTCCTAATAAGACTGAACACAAAATATTTCATTCTTTTGCCAGATTATTTTTCACAGCAGTAGAGAGGAATAGACGAATTCAGTTAGAACAACAACCACTTCAAAGCGACAGCAAATTCATTTACCTTCTGGATATCCTCCCTCAGAATAGGCTCCAGATATTCTAGCGGAGTCTGCGAGTGCAAGGAAATTTGAAAAAAATCGGTGGCCAATACTATTCGGGAATGTAAATAGTAAGGCAATTAGTGAATCTTAAAAACATGTTGAATAGAAAGATATACCAGACCTTTGTTTTATCACGTATAACAAAAAGAAGGGTAGTTTTGCGAGGGACTAAACAAATGCATCATGACCTAGCAAACAAGAAAATATTCAGACAATTGAAGAATCAATCACTTGTAAGGAGCCAAATAAACTAGAGTTTACCTGAAATACTGTTTTGAGAAGAGGTTTATTGGCCTACCAATATCATGGCACCACCTGAACACATAGGAGGAATATCCCAGTCAAACAACAATTCCATTAAAGGTGATCTTAACCGATGGTAATGCAAAATTAAAGAGGAACGCATACCCAAAACCAGTAAAAACATTCTTTTTAGGGGAATTCTCATGAATATGAAAAAGGACTTCAACAATAGCACGATTAGGAGTAAAGTTAATTTCCTATGCTGCCACTTACAGAAGGCAGGTAACTAGAAGTTAAGCAATAAAGGACCCTCTAACAATGCACTTAGGTCCAAGAAGCCAATCATGTCTTCAAAGCTGCCACCTATTCTGAATATAAACAAGTTGTTCAAGATAAGTGCATTATCAGTTTCTCGGGAGGCAGAATGACTACCAGATACAGTTTTATCAAGGTATCAACCATATGTTAATCAAAGATAAATCTAGAAGTCATGTCAAAGAGATCAAAAATAATAGTCAAGGATGTTATATTCAAACTAAAGAAACTGTAAAATTCAGTGATCTATAATAAGGGTTAGATGAGCAAGTTAACTTCATTTTTCTCAGTCAACAAACATCATGCTACAAACAAACTCACATGTTTATTAGCACAACATCTGCAACAGCCAAAGCAAACAAGGCACTTTGTTTCTCAAATGTTGTATCGTCCTGCAACCAAGAATTTCCACCACAGTGAGATAATATAGAGTACAGTAAGTTAATTGACTTAATTCTGATAGGAGAACAACAATCTGCAAGCACATAAGTTTCAAAAGGTGATGGATGTGCGGTTGTAAGCTAAGCTTAATTAAGCATTTCCATTTGTAAATATACTAATTACACCCTCTATAGAAAGGGAGCTTCATTGCTAATCCATGTACATGAATTAGTATGGGCAACATAGAAATATACTAACTTCATACAAGAGAACGGAAAATATAAATGACAAACACCCATACAAATATTAATTTCATTTATGGACTGCAAAATATTTCTAGAGAGATCTTTGGCCTTTTACCTATTTAATAGCATGGGCAGCGAAAGGTAGCTACTTTGAGGGGGATAAGATATAAATAGCAGAGGAAACATAATGTATAGTACACTATAGAGCCTAGAACCATAAAACTTCATCAGTGATATTGATCACTAGAAACTTGTGACACACTCCTCAACGAATTTCCAACATCATGATTATCTTCTTCTGCTTGGGGTTTATTTTTCCCCCTAAGATCTTAAAGTTTCAGATCCCTGAATGTTCTAGCATGTCTGATAGAGCTCATTCCACTATACCATAGTCAGCATAGCTGTCCAACTTAACTAGTCCACCATGAGGACATTGTTAGAAGAATAATTGTATCTTGGTTGCTTCGTTAAAAAGGTTGACCAAAATTAAAAGTGATCTGCCAAGGTTTTAAAGTTAAATGGGTTTATAAGACACCTCCTAAAGTATGGCATCTTATATGTAGCAACCAGGTTATTATTTCCAGTCTAAATACAAAACTTGTGTCATTATAATATAGCATTATGGTCCTCAAACCTGATGTAGAATTTTTATGATTTTCCGTCGTCAAAAAAATATGAAAATCTTACAACTATGTTTGGAAGACCAACAACCACAAGACGCAAGGATTTTAGCCATTCTCATATATTCAAGTATGCTTCCGCATCTAATTTTATGTTCTTGATGATTTGACATGGTAGATCTTGGGAAAGATGATGGTTTTCCTCATAAAGTGCTTTGGTTCCAAATAATTGGTATCAGAGCCTATACTATGTCTATTCATTTAGACTTTTGTGTGTTAAAAAACAGTTTCAAGCATATAGGAGGCGCTTCTCTGCCGTCAATCTAGTAATTTGGAATCGGAGCTCTGACCTCCTTTTGAGATATGTGAGCAGAAATAAAAGTCATAAAAAGTTAAATATCATTGTGTTTGTTATTAAAATTAATTCTATAGTAAATTTGTTTGTCTTTTGACAACAACAACAATAACATACCCAGTGAAATTCCACAAGTGGGGGCTGAGGATGGTAGAGTGTAGGCAGACCTGACCACTACCTCGTGGAGGTAGAGAGGTGGTTTCCTAAAGACCCTCATCTCAAGTGTGCAATTTCAGGTATAAAGAAGAAGAAAATAGTGATGAAATATAACAACTAATAAGAGAAGCATTATAAAGCCTAAAAGAAAGAATACGAACAACAACAAAATAGTGAAGTAGTCGAAACCTAGTAAACATGATAATAAATATTGAAAAGTAGAACTACAAGAACATGGCTAGTACAACGAGAACAAGCAAGGCAACACTCCACTACCTGCTAACATTTGACCCTGATACACGACCTCTACACCCTCTTATCGAAGGTTATGTCCTCGATAATTTGAAGTCGCGTCATGTCCTAACTAATCACCTCGTCCCAATGCTTTTTCGATCTACCTCTACGGCTCTATCTCTTCTCGTATTTGCGCATGTCCACTTCACATGTCCAAACCAACACTTCCTGCTTCTCTCATCTGGTCCACCATGGAGGCCACTCCTACCTTATCCTGGATAACCTCATTTCTAATTTTTTGGCTCCTTGAATGCCCACACATCCGTCTCAGCATCCTCATTTCCACAACATGATCTTTTGAACATGGGAGTTCTTAACTAGGCAGCGTTGTACCCCGTACAATAATGTCCTCAGTTTTTCTTTGACAACTAAAAAATATAGGTAAAAGGAGGGGTTTGTTTCGCTACAGTTGAGGTATTGAGAAGTGGGGTGAGTGTTTCCTCCTCTATGTAAACGGCTGACAGAAAGGGGCACAATTTTTTTATTATTATTATTCTAATGTTCCGCATGATTAAGATTCCGTACTCAATTTAGTATTCTGGTTGCTAATTTTCGGTTAAAGAGATTTGAGTGCAACTTGTCATTACTTTTGTAAATACATTAAAACTATTAGTGAACTATTTCAATTTGAGATGGTTATTTCGGTAACTTCATTAATTGAATATTGTCTGCCCTTTTAAGTTTATGGACCCCGTCTTCATGCCCACCACTGTGTTTTTTAGTTTGAGAATTGATATGTTATTTTTGGAGAACTTAAATTTGGATATTGATAAAGTTATATCTATAAAGTGTTATGGTCCTCAAACCAGGTGTAGAGTTCTTTTATGATTTCCCGTCATAAAAGATATATGAACAACTTACGCCTAGGTTTGGAAGACCAACAACCGCAAGACGCAACTTGTCATAACTTTTTGTAAATATGTTAGCACTGTTAATGAACTATTTCAGTTCGAGATTGTTGTTTCGGTATCTTCGTTAATTGAATACTTGCTTCCCTTAAAGTTCATGGATCATGTCTTCATGCCCACGACTGTTTATTTTTAGTTTGAAAATTGATATATTCTTTTTGGAGAATTTAAATTTGGATATTAGTAAAGTTATATATATAAAGTGTCATGGTCCTCAAACCAGATGTAGAGTTTCTTTTATGATTTCCCGTCATCAAAAATATATGAACAATGTACGTCTCGGTTTGGAAGACCAACAACCGCAAGACACACGGATTTCAGTGGTTCTCATGGAATTAGATATGCTTCCGCATCAAGTTTTACGTTCTTCATGATTTGACATGGTATATCTTGAGAAAGACGGATGGTTTTCATCTTGAAGTGTTTCGGTTCCAAATAATTGATATTAGAGCCTCATGTCAAATCATTCGGACTTTTGTGTGTCCCAAAAAAAAGTTTCAAGCATATAGTAGGCGCTTCTCCGGCATCAATCTAGTAATTTGGAACAGGAGCTCTGGCCTCCTTTTGAGAAATGTGGGCACATATAAAGGTCATAAAAAGTTGTTATTGAATTGTATTTTATATTAAAATTAATTTTATAGTAAATTAGTTTGTCTTTTGATTACTAAAAAATATAGGTAAAAGGATTGGTCTCATACAAATTGGTATGTACATATTAAAATTAACTTTATAATAAATTAATTTTGTCTTTTGACAACTAAAGTAAAGGTAAAAGGAGTGGTCTCATACAAATAGTATATACCAGCTTGAGGTGGAAACCAAAACTATTTTAATTTTGTGATTGCCAATTGCAATAAATTAATAGCTTCAGCACATAATCAAGTTGTGTTTCTCTCTGTTCCCTCTTGTCTTATTTTCTCATAGTAGCTAGACAATTATTCGTACAGTTTGAAATCTTTATGAAGGGGAGCAAAACTTCATGAGAATGCCAACAGAACTCCATATCCATAAACGATATAAAGTTTTAGCCCAGAAAACAAGTATAACTTGGCTGGCATTTGAGCATTTTTTGTAGATATAGAACTACATAGCCCATGATGCCTTGTTAACATATTTGAAGAGTCCAAGAATGCCTTACTGGCAAAATAATTTCTTCGAAACTAATTAAAGTATACCCGGCGTTAACCAAACATAAAGAAATAATACTTCCCAATGATGTACACAAATCTCACTTCAAGTAGAAAAAGGTAAGGATACTCTTACCAAATAAGAAGAGATCACAATCTACCCCAAATGAAGTTAAGTGAGAGAAAAAATAAATTGCAACAAGTGAAAGACCATTGTTCTTCGAGTTGGGGGAGAAAAGAGGCAAGACAGGTTAAATGATGGCCTCGTCACCACTGCTAGGCGGTGGTCAGCACACTCACACCCAACTTCAACCTCACACACACACTCATGAATTCACCTAAGTCCTTAGGTGGCATAGTAAGAGTAACAACAGAGAAACCTACAGGAACAAGTCCCAACCTTTATTAAAATAAAAGATAAACAAAGGACTAGGCTTCACGCATTTACTGAGGCATAGAACACACTCTACAGCCTTAGTGAAATTTTTGCCTAAAATTTGGAACTTCTGCACATATGCAGAGTTACAACTGCCCTGGCTTAACATAAATCCTTTCTGAAATTAACCAAGTAAAACAGTAATATTCTAACAGCTATACAACATTCGATTTTCAAATAAAGCAACCCACTTCATTTGCCTTAGCTGAATTTGTCTTACTCACACCTATAATATTTATTCATACTTAGTTTTATTTCTTGTTTATGTCAGCTTCGTGCTCACATTGAATAGCTTTGTCATACCATCATCAAGTCATCTCACAGCCTTGCCTTGCCTTGCCGATGCCACCTCTTGCATGTATGCCCATCAGGTGTCATGCCCTGTCTTTGCCATCATGCCCAAGTCTGCTTAGCCAACACTTCAGCATCCTTGTTCATTTCTGCCTACTAACACTTAATCGCCACAGCTACATTGTTTCATCAAGCACATGCCAAGGCAATTGTAAAAGTACTTGCCAACGTTGCTTACTTAGACTGAGGGTCTAACAAACCAGCCCCACCAGTTGAACTCGATGCCCTCATCAAGACTATTTTGAGGTAGTCCTCAATTTGGTCATCAAACTGCTATAAGTCTTTACTCTTCTTCCAAACCGCACCTGCTACAGTCTTTCCCTTGGCATATGCGTGATGAAACAATCTAGATGTGGCGATTGAGTGTTAGTGGACAGCAATGAACAATGATTCTAGAGTGTTGGCTAAGCAAACTTGGGCACAATGAAAAGGACATGTGCATGGCACGTGATGGGTATGCCTGCAAGCAATGGGCATCGGCAAGGTGGTGTGTTGGCTTTACAAGACAAAGTTGTGATATGACTTGATGATGGCAAGATAAGGTTGTTCAATGTGAGCACGAAGCTGGCAGAAACAAGAAATAAAACTAAGTATGAAGGAAGGTTGAAAAAACCTAAGTGTGGTCAAGACAAATGAAGGCCATGTGCAAGGCCGGTGGGTTGCTTTATTTGAAATTCGAATGTTGTATAGTTGTTAGAATATTATAGTATACTTAGTTAATATCATAATAGGATTTCTATTAATCCATGTGCCAAGCACATGAGCAGTTGTAACCGCTTGTAACTGCCTATGTGCATAAGTTTTAAATTCTGGGCAGAAATTCGATGAAGGGAGTAGAGTGTGTTTTATGCCTTAATAAATTCGTGAAACCTAGTCCTTTGTTTATCTTTGATATTAATAAAGGTTGGGACTTGTTCCTGTACGCTACTATGTTGTTACTATTACTATGATACCTAAGAAAACAGTCTAAGGACTTAGACGAATTCGTGAGTGTGTGTGTGAGGCTGAAGTTGAGTGTGAGTGTGTTGACTGCCTAGCAGTGGTGACGAGGAAATAAATCAGCTTTGTATCAATTGGTTTAATGCAAGTATATATGTATTGTCTGAGAATATTCCTTCAATTTACTTTGTTCAACAACATAGTGCAACTTGTTTCAGTTTGACACGTTTAGGACATGCCGTTACTTTTGTTTACAAGGATATGCACAGCAGCACAAGATTGTACCAAGTGACCTAAAGCTATGGTGTTGATAAATATGGTTTGTGGCATTTTATGATTCAAAACATTGAGTCAGGTTATTGTAACATGCTTTAAAAAGATAACAAAATGCTTATTACCTCACCTCTCTCTCTTCCATCAGTACCCTCCAAATCCATGACAGTGGTCAATGGCTCAATGCCGACAGCATTTGCAATCCAAATTCCCTTGGTTGTTTGATTCCTAAAATGAATTTTAAAATAATGTGAAAGTTGAATTGACTATATTTCCTTATTTGGAAGAGGTATTTCGTTGTTCAAGTTCTTGTATGCACAAAGCGCCAAAGAGAGAGTGAGGGAGCCTCACCTTCCTCTAAAAGCATCCATCTCCCTGAAATTGGTATAGAATAAATGGTTTAACAAGGTACTTTTCCCTGTAGACAAAAATGCATTTAGGATTAGCACTATTAAAACTAATCATGAACAGAATTTTACTTGCAAACAAAATAGAAAAGAAAAATATCACAATGAAATGACAAAACAGAAAAACCAAAAGGCAAATTCAGAAGAAAAGAGACAAAGCTAGTAAATACTTGAAGAAAAGCCGAATGACAGTAACATAACAAAAATTTCAAGTATATAGAGGTACGCACAAGGCTTATCCATTAAATTCTCATTAAACAGTAGTACAAGTGAAGTAGTATCACAATGAATTGTGCCTAAATAGAGCAGAACAGTTAAGATAAGATTTATGGGCAGACACCAACTTTATCTGTGTAGACCATATTTCAAAGGTGGTGGAGGTTTCATTTCCATAGCAAGAACAGCCATCAAAACAAAATAAATGCTGAAATTGATAAAAACATCTCCGTCTAAAATTTGCAAGCAGAATGAATAGAAAAGATCCACATGGAAGCCAACTTTTTTTCAAATCATATTTCAAAAAGGGACCTTCATAGCGAAAATAACACCAAATTTAAATAAAAACATCCCCTTTTTCCAGTTTATCAAAAAATTAAGAAGCAGTGCATAACAATAACAATGGAGGATAAAAGAGCATCCAATGGGGTTTCATAAGAGAAGCAAAATTGATACTTATTATAACATCCCTTTTAGTTTCAAGTTCATCAAAATGTATAAGCAAATGAAAGGTTTTCGAAGAAATAAAGCATACCACTACTCTGCGGTCCCATAATAGCAACAACAGCATAAGAGAGACCACAGCGGTGAAGTTTGACAGAACTAACAAAATTCTCGAGACCTTTGAAGTTGAATTCTCCATTAGCATCTATGAGTTGCGTTGAGCAACAGTCCTCCTTACCCATGGAAGCTTTTACAATTCTTCCAAGCTAAAAGCAACTATGAATTAGCTATATTTTCTTCTTCTTCTTTCCTCCCTTTTCTCGTTTGTTCTGGAGAGAATATTACGTAACCTTGTTTTTATGCAATCTTTTATTCTCACTCCATTTATTTCTTTCCTATTATTCTTAAAACTAGCAAATTTACTCGTGCTTTTGCGTGGGGGCACAAGAGAAAAATAGATTATGTGCTAATTTTTATTTTTATAAAGTCAATCTTGACTAATTAAATTATTTTTAACTATAATAGTTAAGATAACTCATAACATTGTCCAGTAAAAAAATTTGCTCTTCCATTGTGAATTTATATATAGAGTCAGATAAAGGTTAAAATGCATGGATGAAATTGCAGATGTTGAAACACTCGCCTCTTTAAACCATTTCATCGATCTCATTACTAAGCATCATACCCAATGTGAAGATAATTTTTTTGACAATTAAAGACGTAAAGTTTTCATCCGGCAAAATAAAAAGAAAATTGCAAAATATAGATGTGATAGAATGTGCGTCCTTTGCCAAGTATGAAGATGATTCTCCCTCAGACTATTTGAATTTGTAAAGCTATGACCGGAGTTCAAAGTAATTAACAGATTCAGGTAGAGGAGATAACGAATGGGGAATACAAGGTAGACGAAATGTGTCCGCATTCAAGGTTAGTGTTTGCTATTTATGTGTCCACAATTTCAAATCCTAGCAACTAAGAAAATTCATGTACTATTTGTGAATCACGTACTTTGTGTTGAGTAACAAATATCAACTGCAAGAATTAGTTAAAAATCTTTCTTATTTCTGTGTGGACAGTTACAAATCCTAGAATCTTCAATAATTCCAGTTCAACATGTGCATTCGCGTACTTCAGCATCATTAATCACTGACTAATAATTTAGGGAAGGGAGAGATAGATGAGTGTTTTAAGAAGCAACAAAAAATACTAATGAAGGGAGAAAATGAAAGGGGCAAATGGAATAGAAAGAGTTTCAAAGGGCGGCATTGCCGAAGCGGTGTTTACTTTTCCTTTGCTGGCATTGTGATTTTTAGGGAATTTACCAAATTTTATGGTTTTGAAGTCAGCAATTTACCAAATTTTGTGGTTTCAAAGTCAGCTGTTGAGAACGACAGATTTTGGTTGCAGATTGGGAAGGAAGGGTACGAAAGGTGGTGGCAGGAGCAGGGAGATGAAGCGGTAGAAGAGAGTAGTTGGAGAAGAAGAATAGGCAATGATTTTATTTATGTTGGTGGTTGTTGGCAACATGCACGGCGTTTGTGGAGTCGTAGTACGTGTTGAAGGAATGAAGTGGAAGTGACGCTTGAGTGCGACGATTATCGTGCAAGGGGAAGGGTAGTTTTGTCATTGAATAAGTAAAAAATAATTTCTTGCTTGTGGGTGCGTCACGTCGCCGGGCTAATCATATTCAAATATTTTTTTTTTAATATTACGACATTTGGTATCCATTCTTAAAAAATTTGATATTTGTATTCTATTTGATACTGTATTTTTAAAAATAAATATTAGAAAATCAATTAAAATATATAATATATTTTAATCTAAAGATGGCATTGAGTTATTTATTAAACAACACACATATTTACAAGATATTGGTCCAAGGCCAGGCCCAATTGGGAAAAGAAGCAAAAGAAAAAGGGATTTCATAAATATACAATAAAATAGATTGTTTATAAAAAATAGGGATAAGGGTTTGAAAAATACCCCAACTTTGGTCGAATTTGTTGTTGCGATACTAAACTTTCATGAGGACCTATTGCCTCCCTAGATTATTTAATACCGTATTTTTTACCCCCAAACTATTTAATAGTGTATTTTAAAGGTATATATGTGCCCACGTGGACACATTACTATTTATAATTTTGCATTATTTTTTATGTCCACGTGGACAAATATATATGTTTAAAATACGGTATTAAATAGTCTAGGAAGGTAATAGGTCCTCATGAAAGTTTAGTATGGCAACAGCAAATTCGACCAAAGTTGGGGTATTTTTCAGACTTTTATCCCTAAAAAATATACTCAAGTTTTCATTTACATTTTCAAAATTAGAGATACTATAAAGTCCAAAAAAATAGTCATATTCGCTTGTTCAAAAATGAAAAAAAAATCTGATTTTTCTATGTATCAGCGCTCAAACGATGATCTTCTCTCAAACTTCACTGAGAAAAGCTCAACTTTCACCGAAAACAACGATTTCGTCGGTGTTTCATTGTCAGTTCTTTGATTTTGTCGGTGATTCATTCAATTTCTATTTTGTTTTATCAATTTTTTATTAATTCATCAATTTTAATGGATTATTTCACCATTCTGAATCAACATAGCGTCATGTGGGAAAATAATAATAAATACGTCAATTAAGTTGTTAATGCTATTATTGTCAATTTCGATTATGATTTTGAAGATCTAACTATCATTATTTTCACACAAATTGACATCTCCACACAAATTGACGTCGATTCCATAATATATTTCATGGAGATCAAATTGTACTGACTATATTAATACATAATAACATGAGTGTTATGATTTATATGAAATTGAAACAATTTTTTTAAAATATATCTTTCTATGCACTATGTCACGCTAAAAGAAATTTTTATGAAGGATTTCAACAACTTGACTATAATTGCTAGTCTCTCTATATAAAATAGAGGTAGTATAAAAAAAGTATACAATATAGATATAATTGAAATGCTTGAGGCTGAAATCATAGATTGTGGGTGAATTAGTGAGAGAGCAGGTAAATCACATTATTGATAGTTGCTTTCACTCGAAAGTTGAAAACGACAGATTTATAAGGACAAGACAACGACTGTCAAAGTTTTGAAGAACTATACTATTTGAAATTAGTTTCGATTTAGGGTCAAGATATCTAGTTCAACAAGGTGATGTAACTTGTTTTTGTATACTTTTGTATATTGATTGTATATTCTTATTTGATTGTTTGTGTTTTTCTTAGGTTTAACCTTCGATGTATCGATAAAAATTGCAACTGATCGTTTATATCTTCAAGCTTAAACAAGTCAAATCTATTCAAAGTTCAAAGTTTCAATAAAGTTCACTCATACTATGTGCTTGAATTATATATGATACAAAGTCAATCTAACTTAACCATTATTGTAAGTTTGGTGATAGAGAAATTTAATAATCCTAAAACTGTCTATACACTTGAAAATATCATAAACGATATTCAAAAAAATTATTTTGTTGAGCTGACTTACATGCAAGCATGGAGAGAAAAAGAAAAGAAAATGAAATTGATAAGAGAACCTTAAAAAAAAAAAAAAAAACCCTGCTGGATCAAATTGTAAGCTATCGATATATTTGTATATGATTGCGCATATAAATTCAAGATTTGTAACAAGGCTACATAAATCAAAAGATGGATGCGGGAGCTTTGTATTTTTGGTGGCTTCGCTGTAGAGTGTTGTCGGGTGCACGTCGTTCGAGATAAATTTGGTTATAAACCAGACTGTTGCCTTTTTCGAGTTCTTATTTTTGGCTTTCTTGAATTGGTGATATCTTGGTCATTTTAGCTCAGTTTTGGGTGATTCGAAGTCCCATGTGTTGGGTATTATCGTGGCTACGTCTTGGAGTGTTCAAGGAGTGCTGGACACCATTCGATTCTCATAAATTATGAGTTTAGACTGTTGCATGTTTTCTTTTAAGTTGATTAAAATGTGGTTTTCTTGCATGTTGAGTTTTGCTGTGTTTTGAGCCTCGAATTGTGTTCCACTTTGGAACACAAGTTCGGGGTACTATTTTGGGTCTCTTGGCGGAGTCAAATCCGGACAATTCGGTGCTAGTCCCACGATTCCCATTTTGACTCCAAAATTGACCCATCTCCGTTTGTTGCAATTTTGGTGTCTAAACGGCCGTACTAACGTTGTGATCGTATATTTGATAGAGTGACAGTGTTCAAAGGTCGTTCAGGAAGGAAAATCTTCGGCAAAGTGATTTGGAGCGCGCGCGGTCGAACTTAAGGTAGTCTACGACCTTCTTTTTATTAGATTGAGCTTAATTGTGTAAAAGCATGTCGATTGGAGTGAATTGGGGGTGGGTACCAATTTCCTACTTTACTTTGATTAGATACCTCATGTTAGGATCGATTGGCCATATTTCGGGTGTAGTACCATGTTAACCGATTTAGTAGAGTTGCATGCTTATGTGTTAAATGATATTGTATGCTTTGTTCATCCTTAACCGTAAGCATGATGTCCTTAGTCTAGGTTAGACTAGCATTGCCTTAGACTTATGACCCGTGTGGGCTAGATAGCCTTGACTTTCTGTCGACGTCGTTCGGATGACTTAGCTCGTTGTAGACTGGAGTAGCAAACTTGAGTCTAATAGTTTGAGCCTTAGATTAGGCGTTATCGCTACTTGTTGTACTTCTGTATCTTCTCCCTCTAATTTTACGGTTCCGACGCATTCTCGAAGGTTTGGTGCATCACTAGGGGCGTGGGATTGAGATAGTATAGGCTTGGAGCCTTTTCTGCGATTTCTTGGAGTGGACAGCGTTCCACGATGGCTATTGTTGGATTGGATCCTATTGGAGATACCATCACTCCCGGTGTCGTTCTTTCTAGCTAGGCTGGGAGCATATCGCTGGCTGGATAGAGTCGGTGATTTCGGCGATTGCCCCCGAGCCTCTTTTTCCAGTTGAGCTTGGAGTGTGCTGATGGCTGGGTGTCCCCAGGTCACTCTTTCTAGCTGATGGCTGGGAGTTGACTACATGGTAGGATGACTCGCGATATCTACCTCACCCCCGGGTCCCTCTTTCTAGTTGGGCTGGGAGTGGACTGTATGGTTGGGTGGCCCTGGGGTCACTCTTTCTAGCTGGGCTGGGAGTGCACTGCTGGCTGGATGGAGTTTGATGGGTTATCTTGGTTACTTTGGAATAGGAGCCCAGTTTTCTTCTTTCTCAATAGACTTAGCTATCTTGTGTACCTGTCGGGCTTATGGGGGTTCGTTCAGGTTTTATTTAAACTTGCGCACGAGTGTACCTTCTAGGCTTATAAGGGTCTAGTTAGATTTAGGTTAGTTGTACTTAGTGTATTTCTGGTATGCTCGTGTGCTTTCTTTTCATATCTGCTTTGACCTCTATGTGTCTAGGTTCTATCCTTTCTTATTGTTTTTACCCTTTTTTCTCAGTCGGCCTTTGATTGCTACTGAGTACTGTTGTTTTGGTACTCGTGATATACTCTGCATCTATTTTGTGGTGCAGGTCCTTGTACCAGTTACCAGCAGTGATTAGTTCCAGCCTTCTTTTGCAGCTGTGACTCGGAGACGAGTGTGAACACTTGGCGTTTTGGGTTTGTTCTGTCTCCTTCTTTTGTTTTAGTTGGTCATGTTGCTTTTGAGACACGCTTTGTTGTGGTCCACTTTTGGGACTTGTACTCTTTATTAGACAACTCTATACTAGTGACTTCCAGGTTGTGGGAGGGATTTCTGTATATATTTATTTCGGTTTGTTTCCGCCTTGTTGTCCTTGTTTAGATTATTGTTTTCCCTAGTTTCTTCCCTTATGCTCATTACTTGATGTTCTGGGTTACAGATTGGCTTACCTACTGGTGGGGTATAGTAGGTGCCATCATTACTCGAGAAATTGAGATGCTTCTTCTGTTGTTATATTGCACTTTATGCCTCAATCAATGGATGGAAGTATTGCAGACCTATAATGGTCATAATTGAAAGTTTTCTGAAGGCAGCAAATAGAGGGATCATACTTGTAAAGTCGTGTATATATGTGTATAGGGTGAATTTTCATATTCAAGTTTGAATATTAACTATCTACTTAATGTATAAGAGTGCATAGGAGTTGTATAGTTTTTGCATAGTCAACAATATGTGTGTGCATGCTGAATTTTTAAATTCTACGTGGTGTATAAAATTATATAGAAACTCTATAGTTTTTTTATAGTCAAGTATATGTGTGTATATGCTGAATTTTCAGATTCAAGTTTGAATATTAACTGCATAGTTGGTGTATAAAAGTGTATATGAAATGTATAATGTTTGTATAGTCAAGTATATGTGTGTATATGCTGAATTTCTAGATTCCACTTAATATATAAGAGTGTATAGGAAATGTCAAGGTTTTGTACAAATATATGTGTTTATTAGGCTGAATTTTCAGATTCTACTTGGTGTATAAGAGTGTATAGAATTTCTTAGTGTTTGCATATTCAACTATATGTGTGTATATGCAGAAATGGCTTTCTTGATTTCATTGCTTGCAGGTTATATTTTGTCTCTTGCCTATGCTATGGTTGATTCAAAAAATGATGCATCATAAGAGTGATTCTTTCAACAAATCAAAGATATTTATTGGTTTGAAGAGATGTGCATAGTATCTGATAGGCATTATAACATTAATACCATAATTTCGATTGTTTATCCAACATCTTCACATTGTGTGTGCATCTACCATTTGTGGAACATTATCAAAAAAGAATTTTAAGAAGAGTCAAGATTAAAGAAATATTTTTTGATATGGCTAATAATTATATGACTCGACAATTTGATTATCTAATGATAGAGGTCAATAAAATTAGCTCTATACTGTCAAGGTACTTGATGAAAATTGAATATGAAAGATGGTCAAGAGTGCACACGAGAGTCAACTGAGGCTTGATTATGACTTTCAATATAGTCGCGCCTGTTAATTCTAGAAATAAAGATGCAACAGATTTATCGATGCTTTGTTTGTTAGAGTTCATGACAACAATAGTCTAAAATAGAATTACTAAAACAAGAAAATCACAACAAACACAACCACAAATTTTTTTAATAAATACAACACAATCCTATTGGAGAATATGCAAGCATCGACATAAATGAGGGTAAAACAATTTCTTATTATAGTTTTTATGCCTACTATATAATGAGTGTATATGTGTTATATAGAAGGTAACTGATTGTGTTTTTGAAAATATTTAGGTAATGCCTTTGAGTGAATACTTATGCATTGTGATTTACAATGTCAATCGATATATTGTGTGCTTGAAAGGAGGAACATATACTTGCAAGAAGTATCAAATCGATGAATTACCATGTCCACATGTTTGTGCAGTTTTGAAGAAGTATGTGTTGGAGATGAGTATTGCTCCTTTTACTAAACAAAAGAATATATGCTTAAAATATATGAAGTCCCTACTAAGCCTCTTGCAGATGAGAGTACATGGGATATTCCTAAAGAGGTCTTAGAAAAAATTGTGTTACCATCAGAGGAGAAAAAAGTGTAGGAAGACCAAGAAAAAGAAGGATAAAAGGGTGTATAGAAATAAAGAAAAAGCAGGCAAAGACTTCATATGAATTATGTGGACAACAATGGCATAACAAGAGTTTGTGCAAGAATGTTCTAGATTAAAATTGTTGAATTTGTTTTGAGTTACAAATTATTTTATTTGGTAAAATTGTTGTTACTGTATGACCAAACACATGCCGCACAGTTTGTGTATATACTATACAATTTGATTTGATTTTTATTTTTTGAAAAATTATTGTTACTTAATATGACTGTTGATTTAGATGGTGAATAAATAATTTAATTTCGTCTATATTTAGTTTATACTTGATGGTACAAAATGTACTATTGAATAACATTTAATGCTATATATAAATAACGTAGACGGAAATGTATAGTTGATGTATATGATAGGAATATATAATTCTTGTATAAATATGTATATGTACCATGTCTACATCACATTTATATTCTTTGCAACAAAAAATGTTTAAAAAGAAATTAAAACCTGCTAAAATGAATCATCACATCATTAATTAACTTGAATAATAAGAAACATTAATAAAAAACACAACAATTCTAGAACTTCACAAAGAAGCAAAAACAAGATAACTGATAGTATCCTCATCAAACAAAGAACAATGAAAACTTTAGTTAGAATTTGTAGTAAAAGAATAAAAATTCTCTAATAGACAGAACTCACTAATTATATATAGTTTTTTATATCAGTCATTAAAAATGCCCAAAAACTACACTTTCAACAATCATCACTTTCTACTTTTTCTTCCGTTTTTTGGCCTTGCTATCATTTTCTTCTTTTTACCCCTTCGATCATAAATTCAGTCTGTTTCTGAATCACTAACTGCACTGCCTAACTCTTTTTGGATCTTTGTATACTCCCACAATAAAATTGCATATTTTGAACGAATTAGTTGGATATCAAACGTTTCATCTGACTTTTAAAATATTTTCTCCATTATAAAATATTTAGGAAAGGCTGCTACAAATGCACCACAGTTCCAATAGGTATCAAGAAAAAAATAAAAATAAATCAAGTATTAATAGAGAAAAACACACAAAAAATAAAAAATTATACACAATTTGTTATTGTGGCAGTCCATCAGCAAGCTTGATCTTCACAGGTGCAACTAAGTCCTTTCCAAAAATGCATCACTAAACTAATAAATACCTTTCTTTTTAAATAAAAATCTATTATCTCTAGATAAATTGATATGAGATCAACCTATGCTGCTACGACTTCACGAACAAATTTATCATTCAAAGCTGCAAGCTTCAGATAATACACATAAATACATATGTCTTTAATAGTGAAGACACCTAATGCTAGCGACTATTTATATGAATTGACTTAACACATCATCGATTGTCTACCAAGGAACATTGACATCCATAACAAAGTCAAGAATGTACTCAGCTACCATATGATCCTCGAAAGGACACTTTTATCCTTCTTATTTTGAACAAATTTTGTATGCAAATCAACCAACTCATTGCGAAATACAAAATTAGTTGTGGTGAACTTCACATTAACATTAAGACCATATTTTCTCTTCTTACTCAAGTAATAGTACATCATATCAAGGTGTTGAAAATAACAAAATACAAAGCACATAATCATATACCAGAAAGTATACACAATTTATATAGTATTATACATAGGCTATACAATATTATACATGACTTATACATTGACTATACAGTATGATACACTCAAAAACTGTATATAGCTCAGCTATACATGAAATATACAATAATTATGCATGAAATAGACACTAAAACAGATACACATGACATACCTATACATAAATTACACATTAAGCATATAGTGTTGTAACTATCTCTTCTGGTCATTATGGAAAGTCCGATGGTAAATGAATTGGGTCAAAAAACTTCTTGGGTGGTAACATAAAAATTCTAAGCTAGGCTTGTAACACCTAAGGAAATTGAAAAGTCAAGTTGGAAAGGAAAATGCAGAAAATTTCATTGAAGCAGGTTCTAAGAGTCCTACCTATTGACAGTAGGAAGGAAGTCGTAGGCCTGAAGTTGGGTTTTTGGAATCCTAAGTTTCTAAAGTTTGACCTACGAGTGAACATGATGGGTCGTTATTTAGACTACGAGTCGTAGATGGATTCTGTAAAAGGGTCCCTAACTAAGTAAAAATTTGGAGTTGAACTTATGTTCTATAGGAATTTAGATGTACCGTAAAAAAGTATCGTGGAATGTAATATGAATTTTGAGTTTCTGAAGTTGGTTCTAAGATTGACCAGTATGGGCCGTAGAGAGTTTTATGAACCATAGGACCAAATCGTAGGTCCGTCCGACAGTTATTTTTAAGGGTATTTGGATTTTTTTTTATGCATTTAATGTCTATACTATGTCGTTTTGATCCTAATTTTAAATCCTATAACTACCCATTTATTCCTAAATCTACCCAAAACCCTTTCATTCTCTCATATTCTCAAATCTCATCCAAGTTCATTCCCTCCAAATTCTCTCAAGCTTCAAAGGAGAAATCTAGGGTTGAAGCTTCAAGTCTCCTATTTTCCCCATTGCTTTTGGGCTTAGATCATCGAGGTATGTGGGAACTCATCAATGGGTTCCATTCACCTATTGAGTCCCAAGAGACTTCAATTCTCCAATTCTATTTCATCAAGATTGATTAGGTTTTCATCTAATTCTCCATGGTTCTTAATTGTTATGATTCAAATGTTTGATTTTGATCTTATTATGAATGATCTGATTCAATTACACATTTTCAATCGATTTCTTATGGACCCATGTATTATTCATGATTATGAATATGAATTTATGAAGATATGAGTTTATGAAGAAAACTATGAACTTATGAATGATAAAGGTTGCTTTTGTGATAAGCATCAATGAAATTGTGAAAGGTTTTGTCACATATAAAGAATCATGATTTGGTGAAAGGTTTTCTCACACATGCATGATTCATGATTTCAGGAGCTATTCTATGATGATTTAAGATTGTATTAGTAACTAAATTGTGCTTTTCCATGTATGTTTTATGTTTATGAAAATGACTATTTTGTTGGAAATTAACTTAGCACCAAGAGAACTTTGAGGTGGAGACTCAAATAGGATAGTCTCTAGTAGCAACCTCTAGTTCCAAACTACGTGCCCCCATAGGATTTTCTTAAATGATCTAGCTAGTGGATCCACAAATAGCATATGAATCATGATATAGAGTTCTACGTTATCAAGTAGACTCTCCCTTACTGATGTGATAGTTACATCAGATTCCATGTTATAGCTCACATAGTTTATGATCGGTTAAATTTAATATCCCACAAAATGAACTAAAATTACTTCAAAGGTTTATGAAGATTTTGTTACGATTTTAAGATGCATTGACCATGTTTATGATTTATTGTCACTCCCCGAGCCTACACCCTCAACGTGGCTGGCACTCGAGAACCATTATTGGCCCCAACCGAACCCTTGGCCTGGCTCAACTCTCAGTGGAAGACTTACTCAACAGTAAAAGAACTTTAAAATAAAGTTTTAACTCAAAAGTCTCAAACTCTTTAACTTAAAACATTTAAAAATATTCAAATTGGTCACGAGGGCAACTCAAGTTTCAACGTTAAGCAAAGGAAATGAAAAGACTCATGAACTAGTATTGTCTATCTATTTATGAAGCCTCTAATACTATGAGGGATGTCGGGACAAGACCCCCGATCATCCTAACAAAACTGAAAATACTAGAAGTAGACAAGGGATTCTCCGGAAGCAAGGAGGCTCACCAAAGAACTCTGAAACACGACTGGATCAATGGAGCACTAGTTGATGATCCTGATTCCCTGTATCTTTATCATAAAAGATGCAAGTCAAATGGCGTCAGTACATGGAATGTTTGAGCATGCAAGGGGAAATCTAAAACAAGACATACACTTGAACTGGAATTGAAGAAATAACTTACATCATCTCAACTCAACTGAACCTCAAGGATACTCAAACTTACTCAACTCAGTTCAATATAAAGTAGTAGTAAAGATGCATTATAAAGAAAAGCTTTTAAAACATTAGATAAACACTCAATGTATTAGAAAATACAATATAACTCAGTTTGTATGTAAGAATACAAAATAACTTTGTTTATATATAAAAATACAAAATAACTCTATGGGAGATTCTCTAACCGACAACCATCACTATGAGCTATGTAATGATACAACGTCTCACCCACGCTAGTAGAACTATCCTATACTTTGTCGGGGTATAGGACCTACTCACCAAGTGGATCCACTAAGCTATGCTTAAAAAGCAATAAGGAATCATCTAAAATGTATGACCCTTCTACCCACATTGGCTACAAGGTTTATGAGGACTTTGAGTTATCTGAACTCGTCCCCATATCGGTGCTCAATACTACTCACAAAATATAACTTAACTCATATGTTTAAAACTATTTTTCTTCCCCTGGTTTGAGATAATTACTCAAAAGACTCTCTAAAAAGAGATAGTACTCAAAACTCCTCTTAAACTCTTTTGGAAATCATAGATTCCTCCTCTTTTAAATGTTAAAACATTTACTCTTAGGAATACTTAGTTCCTATATATTCATTTTGAAAAATGAATTCAACTTTACTCATCCTTATACTCAAGAACTCAAGTCTTAAAACAAGTTTTAAAAGATTGTAAAATACTTCTCAAAAAGACTCAAAGAACTCTCAAGACTTAACTCTTAACTCTACATTGAATAGGAATTATGAATTCAAGGTTATGATTCGTGTTATAAATGATCTTTAAATGCTTAAATGTAGTTTAGAGTGTGGATATCAAGTATAAAACATAGGTACAATTTGAGGGAACTCACACGAAAAGAAGGTAAGAAGGGTAGGGGACCTGCGACCCTGGTGCACTGAGTGGCGCGGGGAGCCAGGACCCAAACTATAGAAACTTACTTGGGAACTGAGTGGCGTGGCGCCCCACCCCTTTTCTCAGAATTTTGATGAATTTTCTTGTTCTCCTTCTTTCTCTAACTCCTCTAAAATCAAACAATTTCCCTCAAACTCTTATGGATTCTTAATGTCACAACCCAGGGGTACACCCTAGACGTAATATGGCGTACAAGACCCAGAGAGGTCTCATACAAGCCACTTAGCTTTCATAACATAAGATAATAGAATTTAGCAGAAATTCAAAACATTTTCAACCATATCAAAGTCTTTATAAAACGAAACGGAAGTCTATTACAATTGTCTCAAACCATCTAAAACATGAATATCCTTGGGACGCAGCACATACAATAGTTGAAAAAATAAAATGAAATACATAAGGAAATGGTGGTCAAATCCTCGAATGCTATGAGGACTCACCAATCTTCAAGACTTACTCTACTATGATCCTAGCCACGGGGATGAAAGTAGATATCGTTAGACCCTACATTTGGATAAGAAATGTAGGCAACAATATACGTTAGTACAAAGATGTACTAAATATTATAACTTGCATAAATATTAACATATGCATAACATAAGCATTAGTCAACATAAGACAGAAGTCATAAACATAAGAGTTAGACAATATAAGTCATAAGCATAATCAATGCACATAAATCATCATAATGTAAAAGGAATACTTCTTGAAATAACCTCAACTTATCCTTAGTCAAGACTTGGGTCATCCACTTCTGGTCGTACGTATCAAGGAAGGCAATCAAGCAACAATCCAAGCTAATCATCATCATAACAAGAAAATCTCATATTAAAACATACTTACGATACTTCCTTGAAGTAACCTTGTTTCATCATAACTTTGCTAACTTTATTAGGGACTAGTCCCTCCTTAGCTTTTTCTACTATCCATGAATGGTTACTATTTACCAATTCAAGGCTACCAAGGAATACCACCTCATTATGCTAGACCAAGCTATCATGGAAAACACCTTACTATGCAAGTCCAAGCTATTCAAGGAGGGGTACTATTGCTGAATCCACGCTACCAATGAAATGGTTTGACCTTAACAAGTCAAGCTACCATGCAAAGCATCCTATCATGCTTAGTTCAGGCTAACCATTGGAAGGGTACTATTGCTCAATCCAAGGCTATCCATGAGATCTACTAACTCAAGCTACCATGAGTGGTCTTGTCTTACCAAGTCAAGTTGTCATGAAGGGATCTCATATCACTACTTCAAGCTACCATGGATAAGGCATCTCATTATGCCAACCCAAGCTAAGTCTTATCTATCATAGTTCATAGATTCTTTGATTCATTTTAGGTGAGAAAACCTTTCAACCTAGAATCATTTTTATGTGAGAAAACCTTTCACATTCATACATTTATACATTCATAGTGTATGAATGTGGGTAAACCCTTCCACAACAATTCTATCTACTAATCAACAATCATCATATAACTTTAATCTGAAAGCCCTACTAATCATAATTCATCATATAAACTTTACACTTCAAAACCATAATAGTCATAAGTCATGTGTATATGCTTCAATATCAAGCAATTCATGTCTATATGCTTCACTTAAGCAATTCAATATCATAATCATCTCATAAGCGTCAATCTCAAAGTAATTCTAATGTATTTCATTAATCCTAGAAGAATACATCTAAATTCTGAATTTCCCTTCTCATGGAGTAAAACTCATCTATATCAAATTCATCTTAGAATCATGGGTTAGGCATGGGTACATGTAAATTCATCCTAAAAACATGTAATTCTATCAATTCAATCATAAACAATCATAGTCCACTCAATTGAATCAAAACCCATAACATTAGAAGAAACCCTAACTAGAATTGAGGAATTCATCTTCTAAATTGGAGAAATAATGGGGGCTCCGTGGATAAAAGGATTCCATGGATGAAAAGTCATCATACCTTGTTAAGAAAGCCCACAAATGCTTGAGGATTGGAGACTTTACCTTGATCCTAGATTGAACTCTTTCTTCTTCTTCAAGTTCTAGGGAGAGAAATATTTGAGTGGAAGAGCTTTGAGATTTCTTTTGGGGGTTTTGGAATAATGACTTGAATGAGTAAATTTAGGGGTTAAAAATACTTATATAAGGTGTTCTAGACTTGGGTAAAATGACATAGTAAAGGAATTAATTAATTAGGAAAAGAACCAACTAACCCTGAAGCTTGACTGCCAGCCTTGACCCACGACTCACCACTGACTGACCGTGGATGGACCAATGGTTCATCCTGCATACTCATCAGACCTACGATTCCTGGACCACGGGCCGTGGACCAACTGACGGTCTGTAGGTCCAGTCGTGGTTCATGGCCTTGGCAGCTTGATGGTGACCTTTCAACGGACCCACCTACGTCCGTGGTTCGACCCACAGGCCGTGGCTGGCCTACGTGGATGGCACCTGTAGATTCTGAAATTCTGCTAGGGTTCCCTCTTTTGAGTCCGAGGTGTTACAATATATCCCCCTTGGGATTATTCGTACTCAAATGAGATTCTAAGCATACCTTAAACGAAAAGACTCAAGACTAACAACCCATTATACATGCAACTCATCAAATGCACGTAATCAAGGAGGGAACATCAACTCCAAGCTAAACATACTCAATGCATCATAAATAAGTAGGAACTGCATCTAGCAACCCAAAATGCATGAAATTTCAACATTTCTCATGTTCAAGGAGGCACTATCACTCCAAGCTAAATGTGTGCTCAACCCCAATCTCATAGAGCTCATGTGCAATCTATACTCAAAGCATACATCCAAGGAGAAATTCTCAACTCCAAGCTAAGGCAAGTTCATCAATTCATCTCATGAAGTTTATAGGCAACTCATACTCAATGCACTACAACATGAGTAAAACCAATCATCTAATCTCATTTTCTTTCTAAATACAAGTTTTTTCATGAACATGCATAACATAAGAAAATCATGGGAACATCTAAAACACACATGACTTCATACAAAGAACAAACCATGAGGAACTCATTATCTCAAGCTAGAGAAGGAGTAGAAGGATAGAGATGAGGATATCGGGACATCATATCGGCCTGGACCTCCCAAGTAGCACCCTTAACTAAATGATCCCTTCATGACACTTTCACGGAAGCAACTCCCTTGTTCCTCAACTTCCTAACTTTCCAGTCTAAAATCTCAATCGGTACCTCTTCATAAGAGAGATTCTTATTAACTCTCAACCCCTCTAAGGGATCTATGAATGTCAGTTCTCCAACACACTTTTTTAACATAAAGAAATGGAAAATTGGATGCACCGTTGCCAACTCATTAGGCAAACCTAGCTCATAAGAAACCTTACCAACATGTCTCAAGATCTCACATGGGCCTACAAAATGGGGACTAAGCTTCCCTTACCTCCCAAACCTCATTACCCTTCATGGGTGAGATTTTCAAGTAAACCCAACTCATGAACATTAGGAACACTCAACGAACTTGTTATCTAAACACTTCATCTCCCCCTTGGGAGAAAGGCTAAACGAACTTTCTAAGCACCACTTCTTTCAATTCAACTAACTAAAAATCTCAAGGTATTATCTAAACACCATATTCATCAAATTCATACATGCCACCGGGGCATTTAGTCAAACCAAACGACATCTCCAAAAACTCATAATGACAATATCGGGCTCTAAAAGCCGTTATCAGGAAATCATCATCCTTCTCCCTCGATTGGTGGTAACCCGACCTAAAGTCAATCTTAAAAAGGTAACTAGCCCCTTGGAGTTGGTCACCACTAAAACCCTAACTAGGTGATAAAGGCAACCCTTAGAAATCTTTCTTCTAGCTTTCATATAAGACACTCACTGACCTCTAGGCATAGAATTTCCCCTTTCCACTCTAGGACGGGCTCACTTAGGAACTGAAACTTGTCTACATGAGTTCTACAATCATGAGGGACATAACAAGAGTGCAACTAATCCATACTAAGGACAACATCAAAGTCTAGCATATCAAGTCCTATCAATTCACATAGCCATAATTGGCATCACAAAAGACAAGATAGCACCGGGATCTAATAAAGCATAAACATCAAGTTGGAAAACCACCAACATACCCGTAACCACATCTGGAGGACACTCTTGTTCACCTCGAGTCTGAAGAGCATAGAATCGGTTTTCCTTGGAGGCGTTGGAATCCGAACCACTAGGAGGAGCTTGAATGACCTCTTTTTTCTTAGCTTTTGTCATTAGACAATCCCTCATTTTATGACCATTTTTACCACAACCAAAGCAACCCTCTATGTTGGCTAAACACCTAGCCTCGTGTCTCTTTCCACACCTAGCACAAGTAGGCTATATGGATTAACTACTAATTCCTTGCGATCTAGGGTTAAACACCCTATCTTCATTATTGAACCTAGGAGGATATGAAGAACCTTACTCGGAAAACCTTTGTCGATACCTAGGATGACCATGTTCCTCGGACCTTGCATGAGAGTGATTACCATCATTATTTCTAGACCTATTTTTCTCCCTAGATCTCTCTTTAAGTTTCTCCTCTTCAATCTGTTGGGCATAGACCATGAGACGAGAAATATCTATATCATGGACAAGCATAGCCGTATGACATTCTTTCACTACCAAATCAGACAGTCCTGATACGAACTTACTCATTCTTGACCTAGGGTCGGCCACTATAGATGGAACATATTTTGACAACTGAGTGAACCTCAAAGCATATTCCTTAACACTCATATTTCCTTGGCAAAGATTAATGAACTCAAGAACCATAGCCTCTCTCATCTCAAGAGGGAAGAACCTATCAAGAAAAACATTTTTGAACCTTTCCCACTCTATGGGACCCGCTTCTACCCATCTTGCTTTTTTCCATTGGTACCAGATCTGAGCAACCCCCTTAAGTTGATAAGCGGCCAATTCCGCCTTTTCCACCAGAGTCACTCCCATAATGTCCAACACCTTACAGACCTCATCTATGAATTCTTGAGGATCTTCCTCAACCTTCAAACCATAAAATTCTAGAGGATTCATCTTTGTAAAGTCCCTCACTCTAGAAGATATCGTACCCACATTTGGGTTCATGGGGACTACAACCTCCATATTGGCTTGGGCCGTCACGGCTTGAGCCAACACTTGAAAATCCGATCTAAGCTCCGCATTTGTTACATTCTCTGCCATTGGGTCGATCGGAGCTTGTGGAGTTTGAGGAGGAGCTTCTTGATCTATATTGTCTTTCTCATTCTTTCTAACATTAGCCCTTGTAGTAGTCATATCCTGAAGATCGTCGGGTAAGGATTAGGAGAAAGACCTTATAGAGTTAAACTCTATCGCATGACTTAGAGTAATGAAGAAGTGAAGTTTCCTAAGCATCTAGTAGCCTGTCATTCATAAATGTGGCACACTTCAAACTTATAAACAAAACTCTACTCAACATGGTTTTGAGACATCCTAGAACCATTCTAAACGTTGTGCTCTTATTACCAAGTTTGTCACGACCCAGGGGTACACCCTAGACGTAACATGGCGTACAAAACCCCGAGAGGCCTCTTACAAGACACTTAGCTTTCATAACATAAGATAATAGAATTTATAGGAAATTTAAAACATTTTCAACAATATCAAAGTCTTTATAAAATGAAGCGAAAGTCTATTACAATTGTCTCAAACTATCTAAAATATGAATATCCTTGGGACGCAGCCCATACAATAGTTCAAAACATAAAATGAAAGACATAAGAAAATGGTGGTCAAATCGTCAAATGCTATGAGGACACACAAATCTTCAAGACTTACTCTACTATGATCCTAGCCACGGAGATGGAAGTTGATATCGCCGGACCCTATATTTGGATAAGAAATGTAGGCAAGAGTATGTGTTAGTAGAAAGATGTACTAAATATTATAGCTTGCATAAACATCAACATAGGCATAACATAAGCATTAGTCAACAAAAGACATAAGCCATAAACATAATAGTTAGACAATATAAGTCATAAGCTTCATCAATGCACATAAATCATCATAATGTAAGAGGAATACTTCTTGAAATAACCTCAACTTATCCTTAGTCAAGACTTGGGTCATCCACCTCTAGTTGTACATATCAAGGAAGGCAATCAAGCAACAATCCAAGCTAATCATCATCATAACAAGAAAATATCATATTAAAACATACTTACGATACTTCCTTGAAGTAACCTTGTTTCATCATAACTTTGCTAACTTTATTAGGGACTAGTCCCTCTTTCGCTTTTTCTACTATCCATGGAAGAGTACTACTTTACTTATCCAAGCTAAGTCTTTATCCATGAATGTTTACTATTTACCAATTCAAGGCTACCAAGGAAATACACCTCATTATGTTAGACCAAGCTATCATGGAAAGCACCTTCCTATGCAAGTCCAAGCTATTCAAGGAGGGGTACTATTGCTCAATCCAAGCTACCAATGAAATGGTTTGGCCTTACCAAGTCAAGCTACCATGCAAAATATCCTATCATGCTTACTTCAAGCTAACCATTGGAAGGGTACTATTGCTCAATCCAACGCTATCCATGAGATCTACTAACTCAAGCTACCATGCATAGTGTTGTCTTACCAAGTCAAGCTCTCATGAAGGAATCTCATATCACTACTTCAAGCTACCATGGATAAGTCATCTCATTATGCCAATCCAAGCTAAGTCTTATATATCATAGTTCATAGATTTTTTGATTCATTTTAGGTGAGCAAGCCTTTCCACCTAGAATCATTCTTATGTGAGAAAACCTTTTACATTCATACAATCATAGTGTAAATCATGTGGGTAAACCTTTTCACAACAAGTCTATCTACTAATAAACAATCATCATATAACTTTACTCTCAAAGCTCAACTAATCATAATTCATCATATAAACATTACACTTCAAAACCCTAATAGTCACAAGTCATGTCTATATGCTTCAATCTCAAGCAATTCATGTCTATATGCTTCACTCAAGCAATTCAATATCATAATCATCTCATAAGCCTCAATCTCAAAGATATTCTAATATATTTCATCAATCCTAGAAGAATACATCTAAATCCTTAATTTCCCCTCTCATAGAGTAAAACCCATCTATATCAAATTCATCTTAGAATCATGGTTTAGGCATGGGTATGTAAATTCATCCTAAAAATATGTAATTTTATCAATTCAATCATAAACAATCATAATCCACTCAATTGGATCAAAACCCACATCATTAGAAGAAACTCTAACTAGAATTGGGGAATTATTATATAAATTGGGGAAATCATGAGGGCTCCATGGATGAAAGGATTTCATGGATGAAAATCCATCATACATTGTTAACAAATCCCACAAATGCTTGAGGATTGGATACTTGACCTTGATCCTAGCTTGAACTCTTTCTTCTTCTTCAAGTTCTAGAGAGAGATATTTGAGAGGAAGAGCTTTCGAATACCTTTTGGGGTTTTTGGAATAATGACTTGAATGAGTGAATTTAGGGGTTAAAAATACTTATATAGGTGTTCTAGACTTAGGTAAAACTACATAGTAAAGGAATTAATTAATTAGGAAAAGACCCAACTAACCCTGAAGCTTAACTGTCAGCCTTGACCCATGATTCACCACCGACAGATCGTGGATGGACCAACGGTCCGTCCTACACACTTGTCAGTGAGTTTAGAGAGTTTTGGCCTGACCTACAGTTCCTAGACCACGGGCTGTGGACCCACCGACGGTCTGTGTGGTCCATGGCCTTCGTAGCTTGCTGGTGACCTTTCAACAAGCCCACCTATGATCTATGGTTTGACCCACGGACCATGGCTTCCTTGCGTGGATTGCACATGTAGGTTCTAAAATTCTTCTAGGGTTCCCTCTTTTGAGTCCGGGGTGTTACACTTAGACCCAACATAATTACAACAAAATTCACCCTAAATTACTCAAGAACAATACTCCAACACAAGATGCTCATCACAAGAACTTAACGAAACCTCTTACTTAAATAATATATCTTAAACTTCAAGAAACTCATCAAGAATTCATCAAGAACTCAAATATACTCACTCTTATGGATGAGATTCAAATATGTAAATCATGATTGGCGTGTGGGTGAATGAACCCAACACTATGAGAACTAACATACCTCTTTGGGATCAACCCTTGGCGAAACAATCTTCAATTCGCAAGAAAATTTTATGAACGCCTTGAACCTCCCCTCTTTTTCTCTTCTTCAACTCCTCTCCAAACCCTAAGCCTAATTTCGGATTCGTAAAACTGACCCAAATCAGATTTGACCCCAAAATATTTACTAAAAATGTTTTAATATGAATGGGTAAGGAAAAGACTTAAAATACCCTTCATATTTTTGGGTATCTTTCCTTAACTGGACATGCTAACTTCAAACGGGCATATCTCCCTCATCCAAACTCAAAACTTAGCAAACTTGGTGGCGTTGGAAAGAAGATTCCAAGACCCTTCATTTGATATCTTATGGCCACCTAACTCATCTTGTACCGAAAGTTATGACCATCTGAAGGTGATCCAAAACTTACAACTTAAGCTTAACTTGAACAAAACATAAATTGGCTCTTTCCAACTTAGTTCTTTCTAAATCTAACTCTTTATAATGCCGAATGTTACATTTATGATTCTTCTTTAAAAGGTTTTACTATGTTTTAGCTTGATCATGCATATCATATTTTCCCTTTATGTCCCCTTATGATCATGTTTTAGGTTTTTATGCATATCCCTCATACTCAGTACACTCCATATACTACCGCATACTTGTGCCTACATTGTTTCATAATGTAGGGTCTGACACTTCTCCTCTCGCTCGTGACTAGTTGCTTGATCGATCGTTGAAGACTTAGTGAATCTTCATGTTTTGAGTACCCTGTCACCTTTACTATCTTTCTTATGTCTTTAGTTTTCAGATATTGTACATGGTGTATTGGTTACACCCGACCACTTCTTTTGATGTATTAGATTGACTTATAAAAAAAGTGAGTAGATTTTCACTTTTATGTAAAACTCTTTTATTATATTAGATTCTCTACATTTGTCTAGTCTATTGTGTGTATGTATGTCAAGTGACTTGTGTAGGGCCTTCCGTGTTCTTATATGTCATGTCTCGTCTAGGGTGTACTTAAGTCATGAAAAACTTGGTATTTAGAGCACAAGGTCTTAAAAGTGGTACTAGGATACCTAACAAACTACGTTGAGTAGAGTCTTGTTCATGAGTGTGAAGCGCGCCACATTTATGAATTGGAGGCTACAAAGCATTTAGGAAACTCCACTTCTTTCATTACTCTAAAGTCATGCCATAAAATCTATCTCTATAATGATACTTCTCCTAAATCTTGTTCGATGATATTCAGGATATGGCCCTTCATAAGAGATTATGTGAGAAGGAATGTGGGTAAGAATGTAAAGCCCGAGGTTTTTCAAGTTCTAATTAACCCTTTGACCGAGCAAGTGACTCAAGCCAAAATCTGATCCACTTTTCAAGTATTGTATCAAGTTATGATGACCCAAGAAAATAGAGAAATTATTGTTCACGTGAACCCAAATGTGGGTACGATGGTGACAAGGATAAGAGACTTCACTAGGATGAATCCTCGGAAGTTCCATGGTTCCAAGGTTGATGAGGATCCTCCAACATTCATTGGCGAGATGTATAAGAGAGTGGGAATTATTAGATTGTCTACGGTAAAGAAGGCAGCATTGACTTCTTATCAACTTAAAGGTGTTGCTGAAGTTTGGTTTGAACAATGGAAGGGTTAGAGTGTCGTTAATGTGTGTCCTCTTGATTGGGAAAAATTCAATGGAGCTTTTCTTGACCACTTTTCCTCTTGAGATGGGGGAGGCAAAGGTGCTTGATTTCATTAACCCCGGACAAGGGAATATGAGTGTGAAAGAGTATTCTTTGAAGTTCACTCAATTGGCTAACGACGCTCTAACTATGGTTGTCGACTCTAGGGAAAGGATAGGTAAGTTTATGTCGGGTGTTTCTGAGTTGGTTGTCAAAGAATGCCTAACTTCCATGTTGATTAAGGACATGAGTATCTCTCATTTGACGATAAATTCCCAACAAATTGAAGATTAAAAGCTTAAGGAAAGTGAAAGTGAGTCCAAGAGGGCAAGGACCGGTGATGGTAACTTTTCAAGGTCCGGTGGACATGGGTTTCTTCAATTCTGGCAAAAGTTTTTTGGTCAACGTACTTCCAATGCCCCGACCTCTAAGTTCAACAAAAATAGAGTGTCAAACCCTATGCCTCAAGGTGGTGGTTGTAATGGATCTTCTATTTCCATTTGCCAAAGATGTGGTAAGAGTCACTCGAGAAAATGTTTAGCAGGTTCGGCTGGTTGTTTTGATTGTGTAAAAAGTGGTCACAAAGTGAAGGATTATCCATTGTAAGCTAGCAAGGGTAAAGATAGTAGGCAAGCTCAGCCTAGTGGTTTTGGTTTGGGTACTCCTCGTTAATCCATTGTAAGCTAGCAAGGGTAAAGATAGTAGGCAAGCTCAGCCTAGTGGTTTTGGTTTGGGTACTCCTCGTCAGAATAAATTCTATGCTCTTCAGACTCGATAGGATCATAAGGGTTCCCCCAATGTGGTGACTGGTATGTTGAAAGTATTTCATTTTGATGTGTATGATATGCTTGATTCGGGTGCTACGTTATATTTTGATACTCCTTATGTTGCCATGATATTTGATGTTGGTCTCGAAATCCTTTCTAATCCCTTTCATGTCTCTACTTACATTGGTGATTTTATTGTTGCTAAAAGTATTTATAGAAATTGTCCTATTTCTAATTCTCATAAAGTCACTTATGTTGATCTTGTAAAGCTTGTTATGTTAGATTTTTATTTTATTTGTGGGATGGATTAGATGCATGCATGTCATGCTTCCATAGGTTGTAGGACTCGATTGGTCACATTCAAGGTTCCAAACGAACCTATCATGTCATGGAAAGGGAGAAATTATGTCCTAAAGGGTCAGTTTATATCTTGCCTAATGACTAGGAAGACGATCTCTAAGGGTTGCATTTATCATCTTATTTGAGTTAGGGATACCAATTCCAATATCCCTACGCTTGAGTTAGTTTTGATTGTAAATGAGTTTTCAAAAGTGTTTCCCAATGTTCATTTTGGTATTCCTCTCAAAAGGCAAATAAACATCGGTATTGACCTTCTCCCTGATACATAACCTATCTCTATTCCTCCTTATCATATGGCCTCAATAGAACTTAAGGAATTAAAGGCTTAATTGAAGGATTTGTTGGATAAGAGTTTTATTAGACCGAATATCCCATCATGGGGTCTATGGTGTTGTTGTTTGGAAGAAAGATGGTTCCATTTGAATGTTCATTGACTATCGGCAATTGAATAAGGTTATCATTAAGAATAAGTATCATAATCCAAGGATAGATGAATTGTTTGATCAACTCCAAGGAGCGTGTTACTTCTCTAATATTGACCTTTGATCGGATTATCACCAATTGAGGGTGGAGTAAAGTGACATTCCAAAGATGGATTTTTGAACTCGGTATGGTCACTATGAATTTTTTATGATGCCTTTTTGTTTGAATTATACGCCTGGCAGTGTTCATGGATTTGATGAATAGGGTTTTCAAGAAATATCTTGACGTGTTTGTGATTGTGTTAATTGATGATATTTTGATTTACTCTCGACGTAAAAATGAACATGCTGAACATTTGAGGATTGTTGATTAAATTTTCAAGGATCGGGAATTGTATGCTAAGTTTAGCTAGTGTGAGTTTTGGTTGAGGTCCATGGCTTTCCTTGGCCATATTCTCTGCGTTGAAGGTATTCTAGTTAATCTAAAGAAAACTGAGGTGGTTAAGAATTGACCTAGACCTTTGTCCACTTCAGATATACAAAGTTTCTTGGGTTTGAGAGGTTACTATAAAAGGTTTGTGGAAGGATTTCCTTTATTGCTTCACCATTGACGATATTTACTCAAAAGAAGGTTAAATTTCTATGGTTGGAAGATTGCAAGAAGAGTTTCCAAGAATTGAAGGATAAACTCACTACAACCCCTATTTTGACATTACAAAAAGGATAAGATGGTTTGTTGGTATATTGTGATGCTTCAAGGATTAGACTTGGTTATGTTTTGATACAACATAGAAAAGTCATTGCTTACACTTCACGCAATTGAAGGTGCACGAAAAGAATTATCCAACTCATGATTTGGAGTTAGCAGTGATAGTATTTGCCTTAATGATTTGGAGGCATTAGTTATATAGTATTCATGTATATGTGTTTACCAACCACAAGAATTTGAAATATGTGTTCACTTAAAAGGATTTTAATCTTTGCCAAATGAGATGACTTGAGTTATTGAAAGATTATGACATGAGTGTCCTCTACCATCTAAAAATAGTGAATGTGGTGGCGGATGCTCTTAGTCGACTATCAATGGGTAGTGTTGCTCATGTTGAGAATGGTAAGAAGGAGTTAGTCCATGATGTTTATAGGATGACCCGATTATGTGCTTTCTTGGTTGATTCTAATGAAGATGGTGTCATTGTTCATAACGGTCTGAATCATTTTTTGCATCAAATATGAAGGCTAAGCAAGATCTTGATCCGGTATTAATTGACTTAATGAAGTTGGTTTCGGAAAATACCATTGAGGCTTTTTCCTAAGGGGGGGAAGATGGAGTCCTTAAGTATCAAAGTTGGTTATGTGTTCTGAATGTTGATGAGTTGAGAAATCAAATTCTGACAGAAGCTCACAGTTATCGGTATTCTATCACTCGGGAGCCACCAAGATGTACTATGATTTGTGGGAAGTCTATTGGCGGAATGGGATGAAGAAGGATATATCAGAATATATGGCTAATTGTATGAATTTTCAACAAGTGAAGGTTGATCATCAGAAACCGAGTGATTTGGATCAAAACATAAGTATCCCTACATGAAAGTGAGAAGATTTGACTATGGACTTCATTACGGGTTTGCCGCTCACTTATAAAAAATTAATTTGATTTGGATTATTGTAGACCGAATGACGAAATCGACTCACTTTCTTCCCGTTAAGACTTTATTTTCAACTGAAGAGTATGCCATGTTTTACATTCAGGAAATGGTGAGGTTGCATAGAGTGCCCTTATCCTTAATCTCCTATCATGGCACTCAGTTTACGTCTCAGTTTTGGAAGTTGTTTCAAAAAGGTCTTGAAACTCAAGTGAAACTTAGAAGAACTTTTTATGCTCAAACCGATGGGCAAGCCGAACGTACCATTTAGACTTTGGAAGATATTCTAAGAGCATGTGTGATTAACTTCAAGGGTAATTGGGATGATCATTTGTCTTTGATTGAGTTTGCTTATAATAATAGCTATTATTCTAATATTGGAATGGCTCCATTTGAGGCTCTTTATGGTAGGGGTGTAGGTTTCATATAGGTTTGTTTGAAGTTGGTGAGGTTTCTTTGATTTGGCATGAGTTGGTACAGGCTATGGAAAATGTTCGACTTGTTCACGAAAGGTTGAAAACGGCTCAAAGTCAACAAAAGTCTTGTGTCGATGTTAGAGGAAGATAGCTTGATATGATTGGGTCTACTTGAAGATCTCACCCATGATGTGTAGGGCTGGGCATTCGGTCGGTTTGGTTCGATTTGTGAAATTTGGTTCGGTTTTTTTGGTTTTCGATTTGATGAAAATTATAACCAAAACCGAACTGAAATATATTTTGTTTGGTTTGATTTTTTCAATTTTTGTTCGGTTTATTTTGGTTTGAATATCATCATTTTCGACCCCTTTTTTGGTCATAAATACACTTTTAAAATTTGTCAGTTTTTAAAAAAAGTTCAACATGATTTTAAGGATTGAGGGCTATCGCGATGAGCCGTCGATCGTCGGCGATGAAACAATGATTAAGTGTGAGAACTGAGAATTGAGAACTGACACTGTCGGTCTGCTTTACACTTCATAGTGAAGCACGAGGCTTGTGGAATGGGTTGAGAGTGAGAACTGAGTTAGTGAACTTAGGGATTTATCTATTGGGCAATTGGGTGATAAATGTTCAATATGGGCCCTTTCTTTTACTTTTTAATGGACTGACATGTAGACTTTGGACAATTAATAAATGAGTTTAGGGTTTTGGATTGGACATGTATTGGATTTGTATAAAATTATAAAAGTATTAAATAAAATTTAGTTTTTCGGTTAACAAAAAAAAACAATAAAAACCAAAAACAGAACCGAATTACTGAATTTATAAAATTAAAAATTAAAACCAACCGATCAAACTGAAATTGAATTTAAAGAAATTTCATTTCGGTTGAATTTTTTGTTTGAACCAAATTATGCCCAGCGCTAATGGTGTGTGTGATGAGGTTTGGGAAGAAAGGAAAGCTTAGTCCCCTTTATGTGGGTCCATATCAGATTTGAAGCATATTAGCAAGGTTGCTTATGAGTTAGAGTTGCCTAAGTATTTAGCATCGGTACATCTGGTATTCCATGTCTTTTTGTTGAGAAGTGTGTTGGAAATCTGACATCCATTGTACATTTGGAAGGTTTGGGAGTGAAAGAAAATCTTTATTATGAGGAGGTTTCAGTTGAGATTTTAGTCTTGCAAGTCTGGAAGTTGAGAAATAAAGAAGTTGCTTCTATGAAGGTCCTTCGGAAGAATCAATTAGTTGAGGGTGCTACTTGGGAGGCAGAAGCTGATATGAGGCCCTGGTATCTTCATATCTTTCCCTCTGCTCCTACTCTAACTTGAGCTATTAGCTCCTCGTGGTTCATTCTTTTGTATTCATGCATTTTAGTCATTCTCATGTTTCCATATACATGCATGTTCATAAAAACTTGTTTTTGATGTTATGATTTAGCTTGGGGTGATTCTTCATGTTTATGTGCATTATGATGAAATTGACATTCATGTTGGGTTGTTAGTTTCTCTCCTACTCTATTCATGCTATCTTGAGTCCCATTCGAGGAAGAATGTTCTCAAAGGGGAGATATTGTAACACCTCTGAAGTTGGAAAGTTAAGAAAGGAAAGTGCAGAAAATTCCCTAAAGCAGAGGTCTACGAGACAAACCTACAGATTGTACAAAGTTCTATAGGCCATAGCAATGGAACCATAGGACCCAAAGCTAAGTTTTAGAAAAGTAAGTTTGACCCATGAATGAACATGATACATCGTAGATGTCACTCGTAGGATGGATTCAGAGATTTGGTTTAAAGACCTCAGTCCTACAGAAGGGTTTGATAGGTCGTAAGTTGTTCTACAGGTCGTAAGGTTGTCTCGGAGAACTAATCTTGACTTAGTGAAATTTTGGACTTGAAATGTGTTCAACAGATGGGGTCTATGAACGGTAGAAAATTTGGCAGACCGTAGAATGGTCTTTTGGAAAATGATTGAATTTTTGGGTTTCTGAAGTTGGTTCTACCGTTGACTAGGACTAGTCATAGGAATTCCTACGAGCCATATGTCACAATTGTAGGGCTGTCTGACAGATATTTCTTAAGGGTATTTGGTTCTTTTCCTATGCATCTAATACTTATAATATGTAGTTTTGATCTTTATTTCAAGACCTATAATTACCATTCTACCCCCAAAACTCCCCCAATTCTCTCATTAATTCAAACCCCAAATTCCATCCACATTCACCCCTCTCCAATTGTCTCCCAAGGTCAAGAAGAAAAAGCTAGGGTTCCAAATCAAGTCTTATTTACACCATTGCTTTTGGGAATTGATCATCAAGGTATGTAGGGCTTCATCAATGGGTTCCACTCACCTATTGAGCCCCAAGGTTTCTCAATTCTCCAAGTTAAATTTTAAACAAATTGATTAGGTTTTCATTCAATTACATATTTTTCAATTGATTCCACATGAACTCATGCATTTATCATGATTTTTTACTATGAACCCTAAAAGACATATATTTACGATAAACCTATGAATGGTATTTTCATGAAGTTATGCATGATTTATGAAAAATATTGTTTTATGATCTAGCTTGCTTTAATATGATCATCAATGAAATCGTGAAAGGATTTTGTCACATATTAAGAAATCATGGTTTGGTGAAAGGTTTCTCACATATGCTTGATTCAAGATTTAATGAGCTAATCTCTTATGTTTAAGCTTGGGTTAGTGTTTGAATTGTTCTTTTCCATGTATGATGATAAGTTTATGAAAATGACTATTCCGTTGGGATTTAACTTAGCACCGAGAGAACTTTGAGGTGGAGGCTCAAATTGGTAGTCTTTAGTAGCAACTTCTAGTTCCAAATTACGTGCCCTCATAGGTTTGCCTTAAATGGCTTAGCTGGTGGATCCACATATAGCATATGATATGATACTATTACGACCCTAAGTACACCCTTGACGTGACATGGCGTATAAGACCCCGACAGGCCCTACACAAGCCACTTAGCAAACATCATACAAGATAATAGATTTGAAAGAGAGTTCAAAAGACAGTTTTATATCAAAGCATTTGACAAAACATAGCGGAAGTCTAACATAGTCTCAAATCCATCTATTACATCAAAGAGTGATTGAGACGTAACTCATACATCACATACAAAAATTTGAAAGTAAAGACTATAAGAAATAAAGGGTTCGGTCCTCGAAACATGAAGACTCACCAATCTTCAAAAGTTGCTAAGGTGATCACTAGCCACGAGGATGTGGAATAGGAGCGTCGGACCCTACATTAGTGAAAGAATGTAGGCAAGAGTACGCGTTAGTACATCAAATGTACCAAGTATGATAACAATGCATAAGAGTTATAAAATCATGCTAAAATGACTTTTCATGACATGCGATGACCAAATTAAACCATAAGATAAAAATTTAGAAAATATAATCATAATCATGGTCAATGAAAGTAATATCATCTTCAAAACACATGTGAGATATTTCTAGAAGTAGACATTAATCGACATATAGACCATGTGAGCTATAACATGGAATCTGGTGTCTATCCTACACCAAAAAGAGATGTCCTTACTTTCCAAGGTAAAAACTATAAACTTCTAGCTTAAGTGGATCCAGTAGCTAATGTCTATCTAAGACAAACCTATGGTGTCACATAGTTTATTGGACATGGGTTACTGCTATTTGTCCACTCGGTACTGCTAAGAATAAATCCCACGGAAAAGTCATTAGTCTTAACTTGTCTTATCATTAAGAGACACGTGTAATCACCGCTTTTCTTATTATCCAAGGAAGGCACATCAAGTATCCAATCCAAGCTAGGTTCCATTAGAATAGCTCCTAAATCTTGATTGATAGTTTAGTTGAGAAAACCTTTCAACTCTAAGAATCCTTTATGTGAGAAAACCCTTTCACATTCCTGTAGTGAAAAGTATGTCAAAATCCTTTCACAACAACAACAACATCATTGATGCCTCACTCTCAAAGCACCTTAAATCATATTCATCAATTTGATAAAGAACATACATATCTTCATAAATTCATCTTTCATAGTTCAAAAACCCATATTTTTATCATCATAGTTTAGAAAACATGGGTTATGCATGGGTTCATGGGAACTCAACTTAAAAGCATGCAATTACTTCAATTCATGCATAAAAAGACATACTCAATCAATTGGATCAACATTGGAAAGAACCCATGACGATTGAATAAAACCCTAATTTGATTGGGGAATCTAACTTTACAAAATTGGGGATTTTAGGAACCCTATGGAGGAAAGAGCTCCATAGGTGAAGATTGTCATACCTTGGAGTTAAAAGCCCTCAAGCAACTGGTGAATTGGAGACTTGATCTTGAAACCCTAGACTTCTTCTTCCTTAGAGAGAGAAATATTTGAGAGGATGAACTTGATCAACTTTTGGAAATTTAAGAAGTCAATTGAATGGGGTGATTTGGGGGTAAAAATGTTTATATAGGGCCTACTGTAGAGGGTTAAACGATAAAGTATTGGGTTAAAACAATTAGGACAATACCCTAAAGCCCCTTTAAAATTCGGACCTCAACGACGGTTGGACCTACGGTCCGCAGGTCCAACTACGGACCATCCTAGTCAACCGTCAGTGGGTTCATAAACTTGTTTCTAGACCTTCAAACGACAGGAACCATGTACGGTCCATTAGTCAACCTATGGTCCGTACATGGCCACTGTAACTCCCACTTTTGGCCTTCAAAATTTCACTAAGTTTGGGACTACCTACGAGACCCACCTACGACTCTAACATTGAACGACGAATCATCCTGGTGAACCGTAAAAGAGTAGTAGGACTTGACTTTTTTAACTCATCTGAATTTTCCACCTATGGTCCATGGTTTGACCTATAGACCATTGGTGGTTCCGTCGATACTGATATCTGTAATTTTTCCTTCTTTTCGAATCCGAGGTGTTACAATATCTTCCCCTTGGAAATGGGTAATATCTTAAACTCACCACTAGGCCTCAAGTACTTGAATTTTACCTAATGACAACACAAGCAATGAGCTACGTAGTCTTCTATATATCCCCTCATGCCGCTTCACCGGTAGTGTTGTCTCAAATCTCTATAGATCTTAGTTGTACCTGGGTGAGTAGAATACCTGGAACTGTAAGCATCCCGAAGCGCCAACTGAATCAAGCCCCCCAACTTTGGGAATGCGAATATGGCCACTAAATAACCCAAAACACCCTTGGAATCTATGGTCAATTTACCAATATCAACTGTCAACACCCAATGACAAATAACTTTTATCCTCAAATTGTCGACTACAAATCTGCTTCAATAAAGTTAAAAGAGCATCAAACACAGGATGGAATCCACCAGATATTGTATATTTCAAGTCGAACCAACAAATTGGATAAGAAAATGATGTCCAATGTAAAAGGTCTCTCTGAAACCGAAAGGAAGGCTAGACTCCCCTTACTTGCCGCCTTCCAGATCAAGGTGTCCACTACCACATTCGCCATGTTTGGATGGTATAAAATAGAGAGTTTGTAGTCCTTTATAAGATCGATCCACTTACGTTGCCTCGAATTGAAGTCATTTTGTCTCAAAATATACTAAAGACTCCAATAATATATGAAAATATCACAACAAACTCCATAAAGGTTATGCCTCTAAATCTTAAGCGCAAAAACTACCATCGCCAACTCCAAGTAATTAGTAGGGTTGTTGATCTTGTGCACCTTAAGTTGCATCGATGCAAATGCAATAACACAACCCTACTTCATCAAAACACAACCTAAATCAACATTAGAAATGTCAAACACCGTGAATCTCTTGCCCTCAGCTGGAAGAGCTAGAATACGAGATTGAGTGAGCAAATCCTTAAGCTTTAGAAAGCTCGCCTCACATTTGGCTGACAACTCAAAAGAATGATCCAATCTAGTCATCCTAGTCAACGGTGCTCCTATAGAAGATAAATACTTAACAAATTGTTTGAAGTGGCCTGCCAACCCCACAAAACCCTAAATTATAACACTAAATTGTCCTCTCCTAATCATGAACGGCCTCAATCTTTGTCGATTCTACCATAATACCATACTTGGACCCCACATGTCCCAAGAATGCTATAGACTTAAGATAGAACTCACACTTTGATAATATGGAATAAAGTCGTTGATATCTCAAAGTGTGGAGCACAATCCTCAGATGTTGCTCATGCTCCTCCCTACTCCTCGACTATACAAGAATGTCATCTATGAGCACAGTGAAGAAGAAGTCTAACTAAGTCATTAAAACACGAGTTATCAAGTCCGTAAATGTTTCTCAGGTAATGGTAAACCCAAAAGATATCACTAGAAACTCATAATGGTCGTAACAAGTCCTAAAAGTTGTCTTAGGGATGTCCTCCACCCTAATCTACAACTGATGGTAACCGGACCTCAATTCTATCTTAGAAAACAACACGACACCCTAAATCTAGTAAAATAGGTCGTCGATACGAGTCCACCTTGTTCAATTACCTATAATCGATACACAACTATATAGAATCATTTTTTGTCATGATCCAAGACAACCCCCTAGACATGACATGATACTTAGAATCCTGAGAGACTCTAAGCAAACCACATGGCGTAGTATGACACTAAGATAACATATAAAACTGAAATAAAGAGATAAGAGAAATAAGTCTCAAATAGAAATCTCATCATAACATGAGAAAATCTTAGTACAAGATACATATGTGAAAATCTAGTATCTAAATAAGTCTCTACTACATAAGTGAGTTGCTAGGACAAACCCTAGATCACTCGAACATCTGAGACTAAAATATAAAGTTTGAATGAAATAAAGAACATATGGTGCATGCCCTCGAACTATGACGACTCCCCAAATAGTGCAAAGCTAATCAAAATCATGTACTAACCACGACCAGATGAATGTGCATCAGAATCTATATTATAAAATAATATAGGCACAAGAATGTATATGGCCAGTACTCAAAATGTACTGAATATGGGGAATGATGCATGAACATAGCATAATATCAGGATTAGTCTGAAAATATCATAATGCAATGACTTAGTAAACATAACATAAATCTTACCATCTAATTCATAAAAAAAAGTACAATGTCATGCATTCTTCTTTAAATCATCATCATAGTCATAACATACGTAGTAATCATAATATTTTGTGGGAGATACCATTAACCAATGTAAACATGTGAGCTATAACATGGATTTCCATGTACTGCTCCCACACTGAAAATAGAGTGTCCTACTTACCAAGGTAAGGGCCATAATCATGAGCTTAGGTGGATCCACTACCTAATGTCCAATCGAGATAGAACCTATAGGGGTACATAGTTTTAGGACCTGGGTAGTTGCCACTAGTCAAACTCGGTGCTAAGTAAACATCCAATAGAAAACATGCATAATCATAATCATATTCATAGTCTTTGAAATGATAAGGATCTAGTTATACCGAATCATTCATGAAAATCTCATAATCATAAGAAGAACTTCTTTAAAATCATGATTTCATAACATACTCATAAGAGACACTTTAATCAAAAACATCTAAATCATGATAGTCTTTTCATAATAAAAAGCACTTCAATTAGAAGTATCTAAATCATGACATTCATTCATAATGAGAGGTAACTCAATCGGAAACCTCATATTTTTATAAAATTGTTTGATACTTTATTCGAAAGCATTTTTTATTCATACAATTTTTATATGATAATGCATGCATATCATCATAGCTTGATTCATAATCATAAAATACTTGAATAACAAGGGTTCATGAAAAATATTATTAAAAACATGTATTTTGATTAAATCATGCATAATAAGATCAATCGTGATGAATAAATTTGAAATCAATTGAACCCATAAGAAAATCATGAAACCCTAGAATTGGGCAAGAATCATAAAGTGGAAATTGAGCTATCTTTAGGACTTAATGGGTGAAGAGGAACCTATTGATGAATTTCTCACATACATTGGTCATATCCCTAACTTAAATTTCCAATGGAGGCTTGAAATCTAGAACATTAGCTTGCTTAGAGAAGAATACTTCAGAGAGAAATATGGAGTTTGAGAGAATGAAAGTGGATGGGGAGGGGTTAGGGTCTTAGAATCAGTTATAGGTCCACAAATTAGGCCTAAAAATACCTAGTATAAGAGTTAGAAGAGTAGGAAAAGACCTTAATACCCTTGACTTAAAACTATTGTGTAGTCTTCACGAACCCACTTTATGGTCCGTGCAACGATCCACGGACCATACTGGACCTTTGTGAATCATTTTCCTAAAAGTTCAAATCTCTAACTTCTAACCACTACCCAATATCCATGAGTTGTATTCCATTCGACGACCCGCATGGCCTCTCGTACACTTGAGTCAGAAAAATCTCTAGTGACTACCACGACCCACCATCCACGAGCCGTGTTCCCTACTATGAGCCATCTTGTAGGACCATGAAAAATGGTCAGAGACTTTGCATTTTCCCTACTTTTTTATCTCCCTCTACGAACTGTCCCCATGAACTATTCACCTAAAAAAGAATCACAACTCAAACTCGTGAACATCAAGACAACATTCTCAAACGCTAACTCTGAACCACGATTTCCATCCAAGAGTTGTTGATCACTACACGGCCCATACATGAGAATGACTTTTACACTTTTGAGGTGTTCTACTGTGGGGGGGGGGGGGGGGGGGGGGG